>VSMD01093371.1:0-22101 GCA_008750895.1 Mirza zaza
ATTTGATCATGTCCCATTTATTTATTTTTGTTTTTGTTGTGCCTTTGGGGTTTTCTTCATAAATTCTTTCCCTAGGCCAATATCCATTAGAGTTTTTCCAACATTTTCTTCTAGAATTCTTATAGTTTCATGCCTTAGGTTTAAGTCTATTATCCACCGTGAGTTGATTTTTGTGAGAGCTGAGAGGTATGGATCCTGTTTCAGTCTTCTACATGTGGCTATCAGATTTTCACAGTATCATTTATTGAATAAGGATTCTTTTCCCCAGTTTATGTTTTTTTCATCTTTGTCAAAGATTAGATGGCTATATGAGGATGGTTTTAAATCTGGGTTCTCAGTTCTGTTCCACTGGTGTATGTCTGTGATCTTGTGCCAGCACCATGCTGTTTTAGTTTCTATAGCCTTGTAGTATAGCTTGAAGTCTGGTGAATTGATGCCTCCCAATTTATTCTTTTTGCTTAAGATTTCTTTTGCTATATGGGGTCATCTCCGGTTCCATATGAAGCATAGAATTATTTTTCCCAGATCTGTGAAAAATTATGTTGTTATTTTAATAAGGATTGCATTGTGTCTGTTAATCACTTTGGGTAGTATAGACATTTTAACAATGTTGATTCTACTGACCCGTGAACACGGTATGGTTTTCTACCTGTTTACATCCTCTGCTATTTCCTTCCTCAGTGTTTCATAGTTTTTCCTATAGAGGTCTTTCACCTCCCTAGTTAAATATATTCCTAGGTATGTTATTTTCTTTGTTGCTATTATGAAGGGTATTAATTCTTTGATTTAGTTCTCAGTTTGACTGTTGTTGGCTTAGAGGAATGCTACTGATTTATGTTCATTGATTTTGCAACCTGAGACTTTGCTGAATTTGTTTATCAATTTAAGTAGTTTCCTTATATGCTTTAGAAAAATATTTTTTGGATTAACTAGCCCTTGGACAATATTGACTTTTTTCCCCTAATTAATATAAATTTGCTTGGAAAAAAATCAATGTGGTTATTTAATGGAAAACATATACTTCAAATTTATTTTATTAAATAAGTTGATTATTATTCAGGGGAATACTTTGATTTACCCCCAGATTCTTCCTCTGTTCTTGTCTTCCTTAATGACAAAGAGAGTCTTCTTGCACTTGGCTTCTGTGTTTGGCCAACAGGTGGCACCACCAGTATAGCAGTCACCTGGGGGGATGAAAGTTCAAATATTCTTCTATGCTACCCCCACCACCTGTCTTGGTCCTATAGTTTTGGGTATGGTTTTGTACTTTTGTAACTATAGCTCACATCAGATTACCCTCTTTTCTAGTGTCAGCTCTCCCATGGCTCTGCTAACTCTTTCCTCTCCTCACCTGTATAGAGTGTTTTTACCATTACTATAATAATCTCTAGGACCTCATCATTTTTTGTTGGTTCCCTTACCTTCATCAACTATAGTTCCTTACTTCCTTACTTATATTCATTTCAAAATATTAGTTAAGCATAGCTTCTATTTCCTAACAGAATCATGACTTGTTTGCTTGGAATGTTACTTTCGAGATAGCACATATACCTACAGAGTAGATATTTACACTCCTATTTTAAACAGTTTTTTGATAATGCACATTTATTGTCTATTCATATATCTCAGGCCACTTGTCAGACCCAGAATCAGTCATTGTTCTTAGTAGTTAGCTACAGACATTAACTCCAGAATTTTAAACAGAACAATAAATGCATCAAAGAGTATTGCATAGCTCACAGAAATTCTAGGAAGACTAGAGAACAAGGCCTGAAAAATTGGGCAAGAAGAAGAGATGGTGGACATCAGGTGGGGACACAGTCAAAATCAGTAACCTTATTCCAATGAAGAGACTTCTGTGATTGCCACACAACGTGACTGCTCTGGTTACAGTGCGTCTGCTAGTGATGCTGAACACAGCTGCTGCACTTTGCTGCTGCTACTAATGCTGCACGTTGGCAGAGTGGGTTCTTTGTCCTTGTGTCCCATTCCAAGTCCAGAGTTGGTGAGTCGATTTGACAAAGCCAACATTTCATGCCATGCCCTGAGAAAGTATCTGGCATTTTCAGCTTCCATGCCAGAAGGCAAATTCCCCCTCCACTCGTATTCACTAGGTAAGAAATTGTCCATCCATGAAAAGGGTGGATGTTTGTCACAGAGGACATGATAAATGCCCGCTGCTGTATACCTATTTGTCTGCCAAGCATTTGTTATTTTGGGCTCTCCAGCATACAAAACCTTCACATAGTTTTACTTCAAACTCAAAACAAAATAATGCAACTCCAGCCTAATATAATATGCCATTCCTTATGAAACTGAAATGCATTCTCACCTTCCCACTCAAAGTTTGTTTCATTACTGCATCCAGATAGAACATCAGGATCTCTAGAAACATGTGTATTACTCCTTCTGACATCTACATGTGTGCATAGATATATACATATACATTCATAGACATATATTTTTAAATATCTCAGATACTTTTTTCCTTTCATTTTTTGTATTAAATATTTTCCCAGCTTTATTGATATACAATTGGCAAATTAAAATAATATATATATAATACATAATACACAACGTTTTGATCTTCACATACATTGAGAAATGATTACCGCATCATGTCTTGATATTTTTTATCCAACAAAAATAGGAGAAGAAATAAAACTGTAAGAAAATGAAAAAAAGATAGAAAACAACTTTTCTTCTCATCTATTTGGGGTTGTTTACCTACTGAAGTGGCTGGATTCCCTGACATCTTTTTGCAAACATGAAACATGTGTTGCATGTACCTAATTTCCAAGGCTTTGGATTTCATTTCTACTGTAAATAAAGAAGTGTCTGTCCCCTCAATATCCTTTAGTGAGTGTGAGGTGCCATTGGATCTAGCTTCAGTTAACTAATCAAAGAATTGCAATAATTTAGGCCATTTGTAATACAAATCTATAATCTTTGATAAAGTTGATAAACTTTGGGATGGGAGAAGGTAGATGAAAGAAGAGTTTATGATGCTCTGTTCTCTGGAGTCTTGAGACACACAGGTGAAGGAGAGGTTAAAACTCAACTAGGTATATATACAGTCGAATCCAAATGCACGGTTGGCACTTGAACTTACAGAAATGGATTATCTGAAATAAAAATATGAACAAACTAAAAATGATCATCTGCTTCCATGACTTATGCTTAAGATTGATTATGCAGCTACCTACATTTATAACTGCTTTTTGAAAAGTAAACATTGGCAAGTGCTCTATTATGATCCAGCTCACTTTCAACAGTTCTTAATTGATGTGCATCATGTAGGTTCTTGTAAAGATATGACATATAGTATCTATGACTTCCCTTTTCTTTTTCTTTCTCTCTCAAGCAGAATGTCTTTCTCCATAGTAAGTGATTTTCTATGTGTAAAATAGTTCATCAGTGTATCCTTGGCCATCTCACTAAATTCAGGCACCTTACCAAGATCTATGTTTTTATGTGTGTGTCTGTGTGTCAATCATTTACACAAAGGCTTGAAGTCAGAAACAAAAGAATTTTGGAATTCCTAGAGTGCTACTGCAGCCTCATTATTAGCAGACACTCTTTGACCCATGATCTTTAAATTGTGCAGTCTTGCAAGATTCATAAATATCTTCCTCTATTTTGAACCTATTCTGTTTCTTAGCTCCTTTACTAAATCATCTGAGTTCTCTGTTGTGACCTTATTCAGATCTTTAAATATGTTTGACACTTTCTGCAATATCAACATAGTGTTAAGGGGCAGCCCACACTGATTGTAATTCACAATATATTGGGCAAGTTAATTCTCTCAATTTTTTTCAAAATTATTATGCGATACATGGTTAACATGTTGAAAATTTCCAGAACCAACAACGTTTTCATAAATGTTCTTTATTTTCTCATGCATAGAAATAGTTCACATGCATAGTTTTTGGGAATATGTGCATGGCCATACTTGTGTATTTTATGAAGTCACCTCTCTTAAAACATTTTATTAGCTCCATTTTTTTCTCTAACATATGACTCTTTGGTGCCTCTTTGGCTCACCTATTTTTTCACAGGCATTTCTACTTTTTTAGAAGACCTTTTAAACTTAACTCATGTGGGAAAAATTATACCAAAAATATACAATACATTTTAAAAATGCAAGCAAAAGAGAAAAACCTATTGAGAAAAATCACTGAGATAAGACTACAACATACTCTATATCGTTTCATACTGATATCCATGCAATGTTTTCACTGACACCTGAGTATTGGTGTGTTATACCAAGTTTTTAATTTGGGTAGTAAAAATTGGTTAAGTTTCCTTGCAAGTTATTATAGCATGTGTTCAAGTGATTAGAGTTCAGATAGCAAGGGATACATTTGTTTGTTTCCCCATTGCATGGTAATCATGGCCAGAATTCTTTCCCCAAACCCTAGTGGAGTTTTCTTCACTTTAGCCCTGTCCAGAATATCCATCTCAGATTGTCTGCATTTTCTTGAATTGTGATCACTTCTCACGCCAGTTAAGGTTTTTTGCTCTGTGCAGTAGAAGTAATCTGGCTAATGTAAGTAGAACATTTATATAGAAGGTAGTAAGTAGTACATAAAATAGTTAGGAAGGCTGGGGAGTCGAGTTGGAAAAAATGGCCAAGAAGAGAGACAGCTAGGTAGCAGCTACCAACAAACCCGCTACCTCATCAAATATCAGCTCTGTGAGAAAAGTCTAGCTGCTCCTGCTGCTGGTACACAACACATACGCCTGTTTGCCTCCCGCCACTGCCAACATCAAACACTGGACCTTGCCTATGCACTGTGCTGCTTGTGCTGTCACTGCTTCATGATGTTGCCACAATTACTGGAATTGACGTTTCGTGGTCTCTGCCCTAAATTTACTAAATATCAATTTAAAATCCAAAATGAGGGAAACTGATGGAAGGAACTAGATCATGTGCTATCAATCTCGCTGCAAGGGAACCCAAAAATCTAATGATTAGCTAAGAAGAGATGAGCTTTTCCCTCATTGAGAGTCTGAGGGCTCAAAGTAACACACGTGTGGTAAGAGTTATCAGACGGTGGACAGCCAAAAATCAACTCATATTGATTTGCCTTGCGAATTTTCTGTTGTTTCAATGAGTTGAAGCGATTGACTTGTCAGTAGAGAAAAGCATCAGAAATCCCAGGTATAAATGGATGGATCAATGGAATTCATCAACACAGAGACAATGGATAATAATGGGTAAAGTAACGTTAATGTTGGCTTAAATTTGTTAATAAAAAGTACAAATCCAATATAACAATATTGGGTATTGCATAATACCCAATATAATAATATAATAATAATGGGCATTATTAAAATTATTAAGATCATTAATTTTTTCTTCTACTGTGGAGTTAGAAGTTCAAGAATTTACCCCTAATGAGTGAATCTGGACAAGCATCTATAAAATGACTGACCTGGGTTAAATATGTACACTCTAGACATGAAAACATGTGAAAATAATGAGTGCATAAGAGACATGAGGTCTTGACCTTAGATTAATCAAGCTCTCACCTGCTGAGTTAGCCATCTGTATAAGCACTCTTATTCTTATTTTCTTACAAGCTTAAATGAAATTCCTGCAGAAAATAATGATTTTTTTTTTTTTTTAGAATGAAGTTACATTTTGTCAGATGGCTCAGGCCAATTTTACCCTTCTTAGCTCTATTACCTGCTATCTCAAACCCCTTATCACTGCTCTTCTTCGAAAAACTAGTATTTTTGAGATCTGTTCACCCAGAAGAGGGCATGTAAACATGGCAGAGGGGCTTTTAGTATGAATATTTTTTCCATAATTAATAAATAGAAATAGTCCAGTATTTCAGGATACATTCCCTCAATAAACTTTTTTTCCTTCAATAACTCAAGGAATACACACACACACACACATAAATATACATACATATACATGCATATATATGTACACACACATATATTGTTCTTATATCAGTCTGCCCAATGTTTTAACTCCCAACAATTTTTATAAAACAAACAATTGCAAGAATAAACTCTATTATTTCTGTTTAGGTATTTGATCACCTCTTATTCTTTTCTGTATGTGACATTGTAAGTCTAGAATGGCTGCAGATTATTAGAATATTTTCTTCCAGTTGGCTGCTAAGTAAGTATTAACTCAATCAGACTGCACTTCCCAAACAATATTTGCCTTAAGAAATAGGATTCATTGTTTTCTCCTACTTCCTCAGGCAATATAGCTTCTTACAAAGTACCTAATTTCATTATTTATATGTGAAGACTGGACCTTGGAGATTTAAACAAATGTAATGATGATGATAATAGATTGAGTTCTTACTGTATTCAAAAATGTCATTTAAACATTTTATGTGAATTGTATCTAATTGTCCAAAATCTCTAACAGATTCATATATTCAGGAGAAAAGTGATTTTCCCAGTATTACACAAATCCCAAGTGGTGGTGTTGGGATTGAGCATACATTGGCCACATTTGAAGTTCCAGGGAACTATTTGAAAACTGATACATAAAGAAAAAGCATCAAGAGTCTATCCAGCTTTTCCATTATGAACTACGCTTAAGGGTAACCAAATAATCGAGTGGTAAAAGTTCTCTTTAAGGAAGTACTTCAGATGACCAATGAAGAATAGTAGAGCAAG
Source organism: Mirza zaza (assembly GCA_008750895.1). Taxonomy (NCBI): domain Eukaryota; kingdom Metazoa; phylum Chordata; class Mammalia; order Primates; family Cheirogaleidae; genus Mirza; species Mirza zaza. Next base: position 6,655 of record VSMD01093371.1, read on the forward strand.
AATGTTACCGTTCATAAATCCAAGGGAAATAAAGACTTGATAACAGATGAAAACACAAAGGAGAGAGAACTAGACTACATGTGTCTCCTGGTGGAAGTGCACGGCAACACCACATGCCAGAATTTGATCAAGACTCTAAATCTAACAGTAACATGGCACAGAGAAACGTGTTAAATAACACCCCAGGGATCCAATCAACCAAATTCAAACTACAGGAAACTACCTAAACCTTCAATAAATAAATTACTAGAGAGAAATAGAGGGGAGGGGCAGGGAGAGAGAGAAAAAGATAGAAAGAGAGAGAGAGAGAGAAAGTGAGAAAGAAAGAAAGAGAATCTATATAGATTAAAAGAGAAGCAAGTTATCAACTAATTGCAATGCATATCCTTTATCCAGACCTTGATTTTTGAAAAGTTATGAAATAGAAACATCTCAACAGTGCCAATATATTTGGTGTTATTAAAGTATTATTTTATATTCATTTTAGGCCTGATAAATATTAGTATTGTATTTCTATTCAAAAAGTATACCGTTTCAGATATCCATAATAAATATTTATAGATTGAAATAGATATTTTTTTAACTTGTATCAATAACCCTTCAAAAAGAGGATGATGGAGGTGGATTGTACAGTTGAAAGAAGATTAAAATTGGGAGATGACACAATGGCATTTTATCATGCCATTCAACATTTGTGAATCTCCATCCATAATTTAAAAATTAAGTATAATTTAAAAAAATCTAAAATGCAAATGAGAAAGGGTGAGTCTTTTTGAGTCCCTATAATTAATATGAAGCACCCAAGTTTTTGGTTTTTTTTTCAAATTCTTGTCCCCTATCAGTGTCATTGAAACATTAAGTCACGTTTGTGCCATAAACGATGATCCCTCTAGGTTTTAGAAGACTCTTAGAGTGTCAGTTGAGTTTGGTGATAATTATCTTACCTACTCTTTTAAACCAGTTGTTTGAGTGTAGGGGTATAAAGCCTAGAAATACCATTTACCAGACCCCATTGCTAACAGCTTTCTATTTTAATTCTGTAACAGGAGTTACTCAGGTGAAATTTGATACACAGAGGAGAAAAAGAAGCTCTTTAAAGGAAAACATGTTTTTACCCACAGAATACTTCTGACATGAAATATAGGAGGTGGGTTACCATACCAACCAATTCTTCAACTCTCCAGACACCAGCTAGATATCATGCAATTTAATTCTGATGCCAAATCCCTAGAGTTAATGCATATCCACAGGTGAAGTGCTTGATCCCACAGGACCATGCGCTTACTTCAAGCACCAATCTCAAGCCCCAGGTTGTCACATGTGCTTCTGACCCAGCAGCTAGCTATAAATCAGGGTTTCCCACAACCCGTCCTCATGTTCAGTGATTTGCTAGAACAACTCACAAAACTCAGGCAAACCTTTAATTACATTTACCAATTTATTATAAAGAACATTACAAAGAATACAGATGAACCACATGAAGAGGTACATAGGGTGAGATCTGAAGGGACCTGAGCACAGGAGCCTCAGTCCCCATGGATTGAGGTACACAGCCCTCTTGGCACATGGCTAATCTTCAGCAGCCCAGAAATTCTCCAAATGCTCTAGTCTAGGGGAAGGAATTATGGAGGCTTCATCACATAGGCATGATTGATTACTATTAAAAGCTCACTCTCCAGCCTTTCTCCCTCCCCTGAAGTCAGGGGCTGGGGCTGAAAGTTCCAAGTTTCTAATCATGATTTGGTCTTTCTGGCATCCAGCCCCCATCCTGAAGCTATCCAGAAGTCCACCATGAGTTTCCTCATTAGAACAAAAGAGGCTCCAGAAAATTCCAAGGGATTTAGGATCTCTGTGTCAGGAGCCACGTGTAGAAATGAAGTCTATATTTCTTATTATGTCACACCATTATTTACTTGGGCAGCTACAAACATGTATAAGCATATGTGTGGCAACTGGCAGAGCTCGTAACAAGAGTTGTCCTTATAGCTTTCAGGCTATAAGGTTATTCTCCTCCTGAGAATCACTGCTATCATATGGTAGCTTTGGTGGCAGCTTCCTTGCAATCCCTGCATGAACAGGAATGACACCAAACTGGGATACTAGTAATTGTCTATTTCTTCATCTGAATAGTATTCAGTTTATGAAGATTATTGATCTGTATATTATATGTGCACTTTTCTGTGTATCTGCCACTGTACTTCCATAAAATGTTAAAAAAAAAAAAAAAAAACAGGGCATGGTGAAAAATATATGTCTGCCTTTCTGTATTTGTTTCAATTGAGTAAGAAAAGTTACTCTACACTGTAATACTGAAAGACAGAAAAAGCTGATCACAGATAAATTTAAATCTGCATTATTTATGGATATCCAAACTGCAACTCAACCGATTAAGACCTCAGTTTTAGATTAACCCTATGCCAAATGCAGAGCAGTGATAGATCTTTCTAATGTGAACTGAAGCATTCCATGGTTCACATTCAATTTGAACTTTGATGGCAATTTGGAGGATTCTATCAGGGCTTGTACCTGCATTAGGAATTGTGAAATATTGTGAGAAACACATTTCCTGGTTCATTTCAATTTGGTATATAATAACTCAGCTTCCCTGGTAATGGCATCTCAAGGTGGAAGCCATAAACCTGGTGCATGAAAGAATTGCAGAGAAAGAAATATGAGCCTCATTTTCTGACCTGAGGGTTAGAGAGTGGACTTGCACAGAAAAAATCTCAGGGAGACTTCTACTTTGAGGGAAAATTAGGAGAGAAAATTATGTGTGTGTTGGGGGTGGGGGGAAGGAATTAGGGCTTGCTCTCCTTACTAGAGTCAACAAAGTTAAACATAATATAGACTCTAAATTTATATTTCAATGAGACATTACTAAACACATTGATATTAAGATGCCGATGCATAAAATAATATGTGCTTTTAGAGAGAATTAACTTCTAATATTTTGAATAAAAAGAATTGGTCATTAGGTTAATCAGTCAATATTCAAATAATTCCATCAATCCTAACACAATCAAACCTAAGTATTTGTGTGTGTGTATCTTCTAATGAAAACTAACATTGTATATAGTATGCTCTAATTGACAGAATATTTTGAGATTTCCTTTAGGAATAACATTATTAATACATATATCAAAGATTGTGCAAGTACCACATATACACCCATAATTTCTGGGAAATCATAGTCAAAACAATCCTTTCATACATCTCACAGCAAATGCAGTTTTTTAATTTTAAAAGTGGTAATATAAGATGACTTTATTTTTGCAAAAGACTCAAACATAACCATATATATTGATAAAAAAAACCTATTGGAGAGTTCTTCTTGATTTCCTCCCCTTGTTAATCCATTCCAGACCACAGGAAAAAGTATCCTATCTGTATGTATATTTTCAGTACATTTTCCATGCTTTCAAGTCAATATGCAAGCATCTACATTTCCCTGTAGTGTTCTGTAACTCTTCTTCCCAGTTAAGAATATATTCAGAAGTTGTGTTCCTTATTAATAGATACCTATCTACCTCATTATGTTTAACCTCTGCATATTCTTTCAAATTATGGATGCATCACAATTTAGTTGACACCTATGTCCAAAATGTTCATTATTATAAATAATTATACAAGAACTTACAATTTCACATAATATAATGCTTCAAAGTACAGGCTCTGAGGTGAGACATCTCTGCTATTTCACAGATGTGAACCCTTAGGTGAGGTATTTAATTATTTTGAGATTCATTTTATTAACCTATAAAAAAGGAATAGTGAGTACCAACATCACAGGGTTATTGTGAGGATTAAATTATGTTACTAATGAGCACTTAGCACAAAGCCTGGCATACAGTAAATACTTAATAAACATTAAATAATATTACTCTGTGTGTGTATGTGTGCGTATATATAGTGAGTGTATAAAGCATATTTATAATATATATTTACATATAATATATTATATAAAGCATATGATGTATATACTTTATAACTTATGTAAAGCAACTAATGTACTGCCTGGGATGTTAAATATTCAAAGTTATTATGTACATAATTTTCATATATTCTCTTTTATTAATGATTATTTAATGCTCATTTAACTGTAAGAACTCTTTATGAAAATTGTCAATCATTTTTAATAATGTCATTTGTCAATATTTTCACCCAGAGAAGAGATTTTTTAATTGATATATAATATTTGTACATTTTTTGAAGTACCTGTAGTATTTCGTTACATGCATAGAATGTATAATGATGAAGTCGGGGTCCTTAGTATATCCATCTTCTGTAGTATTTGTCATTGCTATGTCTTGGGAACATTTCAAGTTCTCTCTTCTAGCTATTTTGAAATATAAAATATGTTGTTTATAGTAAAGTCACCCTACTTTGCTATTGAACATTGGAACTTATTCCTTCTCTCTAACTGTATGTCTGTCTCCATTAACCAACCTCTCTTAATCCTTTCCACTCCCCCCCACACACACCCCTCTGGCCTCTGGTAACTATCATTCTACTCTCTACCTCCATGAGATCAGCATTTTTAGTCCCTATATGCAAATGATAAAATGTGATATTTGTCTTTTTTTGCCTGCCTTATTTCAACTAACATATTGACCTCCCGTTATATCCATGTTGCTGCAAATGACAGAATTTAATTCTTTTTTATGGCCAAATAGTATTCCATTTTGTGTGTGTGTGTGTGTGTGTGTGTATACACACACCACATTTTATTTATCCATTCATCCACTGATGGACACTTCGGGTGATTCTATATCTTTTCTATTGTGAGAAGTGCTTCAATAAACATATGAGTGCAGGTATCCCTTGGATATAATGATTTTCTTTCTTTTGGATAAATAGCAGTAGTGGGATTGCTGGATCAATTTTCACTATATATAATCTTTTGTTTTGTAAACTTTGTTTTCAATTTTATGAGAACAAATTACTCAGTCTTTTCCTTATGACTTTTGAGATTTGTACTTAGAAAGGTCCATCCTACAAAAATTATGAAAATAATCTATACTATATTATAATTTATATTTTTTCATGTTAACTCTTAATTTCTTCTAGAATATATATTTTTATATCATGTTAGGTATGTATTTAGTTTTTAAATTTTTCCAAATACATAGCCAATCACCTGTGAGTCATTTTTTACTCCTTTACCTCTTTACTCCTGTCTCCTTTAATGATACAATAGATACTTGCATATGTGTGGCTCTCCTTCAGGACTCTGTATTTGGTCATTGAGATTAAGTAATATTTTCCTTATTTTGTGATATATTTGATTGCTATTGGTATAAGTGTTAAATTTCCCACGTAGAAATAGTCTTAGAGATTTCTAGCCACTGGTTTGTTCTTCCAGAATAGCATGACAATCCTCAATCTATTCACGATTCTACAGTATGAGCAGGGGCTTGGGAAAAATTAGTAAAGTATCTCTTGCCTGCCTCGAAATTTGTCTATTCCCTCTTCTCTACTGTTGCTGCTCCTGTTTCCAGTTACTGGAAATGGAAACAAAATGCCCCAGGTGGAACAGTAGATATTTTCTGTCTAGCCTCTACTTTAGTCACTACAACTTTCTCCTAATCATGAAAGAATTTTCAAATGTAAATTTTTGTCTTTCATTAGCCACGTTGACTAATTCTTCTGCCTACAGATTTTCCTGTCTAGGCCCAAACATTGCTTTCCACACCTATGAGCCCTCCAAGAGTGCCTATTCCCACTATGTTTTCTATCTAAATCCTACTTTTTTGATGTGATTTTCTATTATCTCTTTTTCACAGAGAAGAAGGTTGTTGAGGCTTAAAGAGTTTAAACTACTTGTCTCAGAAATGACAGGATGGACCGTATGCAGCATAGCGATGACTCACAGTCCACCGTGGCCAAGCCAATGCTCTATTATTATCTTAGTAAATTGACATAAATATGCATGGGCCGTGTTAAATTATTGCATAAATGTAGTGATGTATTATTGGCAGTGGTAGATAAGGATTCTTTCTAAAATGATTTGATGGCTTGGAGTATCTTAAGGCCTGAATTACCCACCTGTGAGGTACCTGTAGTAGTGTGGGAAAGATGCATGAACTAGCTCCATTCTACCTATCTCCTTGGTTTGTGAAGTGATGGCCGTCATCTGTCACAATGTGGATCACGATCAATCAACTCAAAATGATGTTCTGTTCCTGTGAGTTAAATCATAGTGTAATGGTCTTGAAAGTGGTAAAAAAAAAAAAAAAAAAAAAATAGAACCCTGACCCAGAGAGATTGGAGTGCTTACTTTGAAGAGAAAGCAGAGATCTATAATTTGTAATCAGTTGTATAGTCCTGCATGTCTTTTTATCTAATTCTGCAAATGTGATGCAATTGGATCAACAGTTTAGGTGAAAATAAGGGTCCTTCAATGACATTTAAGGCAAATTTGTGAAACCTTAAATGATAGCTATATTTTTCATTAATATGTTCTTTGGTAAGATGATGATTAAAATTTTTCCCTCATGTATTTCAAGGGTGTTGAATGCTTTTCTTATTTCACTAACAAGTTCAAGCCACAGGAATTTTCTGAGCCTCTGAAATGCCACTAAATTTAGGTCTATTTAAAAAAGAATATTATAATTTGACTTTTAAAAATCATTGTATTTGAAAGGGTAAATTTTAGAACTTAAAACTTAAATTAAAAAACGGATTGCTGTTTTTCTCTGTTACTGTACTTAATTTCATTGCAAAATGGACATAAGATGAAAAATATATATTTGAGTGTTCAACTTTGGTATATTTTAAAAAAATCTTCTGGTTAAGTCATCTCACAGGCATATTATAATCACCTAAGCGGTAAGGAGTTGGTTCAGTTTGGACAGTAAAATTAAAAAGAAAATGAGCTGTAGAATTTATTAACATTTAATATAAAATACTCAAAACTAGAAGTCAGCAGAAGTGTAGGCTAAGATCTTGCAGGAGCTAACTTTGTAATGTGGGAAAGCCAATTCACCAATATGGAGCTTAGATAAAAGAGGAAACTCAGAATCAAAGATCTTAAAGTTCTCTTTCTGACATAAAATACCAGTAAGTCCACGAATTTCTCAATGCAGTCACAATTTAATAGCAGAACTGTCATCACACATATTTATTTTTGCTAGTTTAATGCTGAATCTATTGTAATCTGTCTCACTTAAATAAGAGAAAATCAATTTTTTATGCCATGGCACAAAGAATTAATAGAAAATACACTAACCTTTTGTATGTTTATCTCTTTCACAAAGTTTTGAAGCCACTTTGATATACCATGACCCAACAGGTAATATATAGCCATAAATAAAGTACTTTTACATATGTTTCTTCATAAGCAACAAATGAGCTAAATATTTTCAAGAACTCAGTTATTTGGGAAAGACTGGATGATTATTGAAATGTTAAAAAAATTCCATAGTTAGGAATTAAAATAATAAAAAATATTTTCGGTAGTTAGGAATTAAAAAAAATGGTAATCCTAAACATACACCTTAAGTGTCCAAAATATAGAAGCATTCATGGAGAAAATATTTCAATTGATTTTTTCACTTATTATTAAAATATAAATTAACATTAATAATTTTGTTATTAATTCATTAACTATTTCATCTGGCCAGAATAAATTGCCCTGTTTTGTCTTTAAGAATGTAGCAATAGCATTATTAATATCCACATTATTATAAATAGTATCCATACCCCTTTTTATCATTTGTTAACTCCTTAAAGTTGTCTTGGTATAATTTAAAAATTTTAAATTGATATTATTGGTGAGAATTTCTTATTAAAAAATTAAAAATCCTATTCTAAAACTTACAATTGCCTCAAAACTTTATTAAAACTAAGTTTTAAATATACAGTGTCTTATTATTATGGTGTCAATCACCAGTAACTATAATTTTAATCCTTTCATTTAAAATCATATTAATATAGTAAAAAATGTGAACATACCTATATTATTTTTGGAAATGTTTTCATTGAAGGAGAGACCTTCAATGAAAGTGGCCCACTTGAGTAAGGTTGTTTCTAAGTCTCATTTATAGCAGAAAAAAAACACAAATGCAAGTGATTTTAGGGTACTTAGCATATACTTTTTTAAATCCTTTACTTATGTAAAGACTACCAAGAGCATAGCAAAGGGGGATGTGATAGGTGACGTACTAGTAATTTGGTGCTTTTATAAGAACACATGCTTTTTAAGAATGGTTTTATAAATAAATACAAGTGAGTTTTTCCTGTAATCTATCAAATAGAAATAATAAAATATATAATTAAATTAAATATAATCCTGAAGTTACTTTTATGGAGATGCAGTAGAAGCAATATGTAAGACTTAGAAACGCATAAACTATCTTAAAAGAATGCAATCAGAAGTTCCTAAACTGATAAATTTGATTTGCTCTCTAGTATAACAACAAATCAAATTGCTGCAAGCCAATAGTGCATGCTGTTCATTACCCAGGTGAAAGCAGTATCTGTGGCTATGCAGATAGCATCATTTGGTGGAAAGGGCTGAAGAAGGGCGTGAAGGAGACATGGTGTTTTCCCAAACCTTTGAAATAGTGAGAGAAAAGATATGAAGTGCTCTTTTTATTCTACAATCTCAAAATATTTAATTATTTTATTTCATTCATTTTTGGAAAAAAATGGAACCCCTGGAACTTGTCACCTGCCAATGCTAGGGACTGCCTATGCTTCTGGGACAATCCAGTGCTTCTCTCTCTGAAAAATGTCTCCTATCTGTTTATATGTGGTACATGGTTCTAAAAAGTAACTCCTCTTAAAAATATTCTTTAAGATAGGAGGCAAGTGTATTTTTCCATGATTACACTTAGGTGAAAAATCTGGTGCCCAGCCTGTAACAATCTTTTATGCACTTATAAGATGTATACATGTACATATGAACGTCTATATATTTGTATAAATTTAATGCTTAAACAATAGTGTCAAGTTTTTTGTTTTTTTTTTAAATAACAATTTTTGCTTATGGACAAATGAGTATCAGTTTGGGAAATGAAGATTTTAGTGTACCCGCCTCAGTCAGACAACTTCCTTTACCTGGTAACCATTAATTATGTAAATTCATGGATTCTTCAAGATGTCTTTTCCTTTCCCAATACCAGAAACCTAACTTGAGATGTCTTAGTCTATAGTATGTAAAATATAAAATTTATTGGTAAAATTCTATCCTAAAGCATCCCAGAATCTATTTCACACTGCTAAAATAATTCTTTTCTTTCAGTGGTAAGGCATCCTGGAAGTGAAGAGAGGGGTAATTTAATACACATTGATAGTGCGTCACAATTTTTTCCCATATTTGAGGTACGAATCTGATGTTTTTACCTCTACCATAATGGCTAGGATGTTTCCTGAACTCACTACTTCCTGGTACTTGAAATTCAGATGAATTGGTATAGATATCTTCTTGTAGATCAAATTGAAATTGTCTTTTAAATAAGACTCATGCTACCATCTGAATATAAGGATGAGATTCTTTCCTCCTGTTTTGTGTTTGCTAAAGACTAATACAGGTTGAATGAAGAGAATCTCCCTTTGCTTCTACCCCATATATGCTACCAAGAATGCCTTAAGGTTGGTGAAATTCTCTGGATCATAAATTTGCTTGTGCATAAGTATTATTTGAAAAGCACCTATCTGTCTATCTATTCCCAATTTTAAAGTTTGAGAAAAGTTTTCACTGCAAATCTTTAAAGTATAGAAATAGGCATTCGAAAGATCTGAACAGTGGAGCAGCTTAGGACTCCTTTGAAAAAAAAATGTAACAAGTTCTCAGGTACTCACTTACCTCACAGGTAAGGAATTGGTTTATACAGATGCCTCAAGAACTGTGTATCAGGTCTCAGAAAGAACTGAGTACACAATAGGACTCACCTCTAGTTCTAGCATCTGCCAGAGACTCTAGGGATGAAGCAGTAACTCTCGAAGGTATCCTTAATGTCCTTTAAGAATAGAGACATTTTAGTTTCTCGTCTCTGGTCTGCTGGTTCTCATTTTCCCTCTCTCTGTTTATCTGTCTCTCTTTCTCTCTCTCACACACGCACACTCACACACACAAACTCTACAAAGCCCCCAAATACTGGGTGACGCAGTCCCATCTGGTAGAGATGCCCCCTTGTCAAGCTGGACTTTCATGCCAGGTCACCTCATAAGCCATTGACAAACCTATCGATAACAACCTTTTAGGGAGCAGCCCATCCCTGATACAAATAAGCTCTGATTCCTTTAGGGCAGAAGGGAAGGTGGTTTAAAATTTGGTGCAGAGACTTTTCAAAGAGTATGGCGCCAAAGAAAAGCTCTCAGAGGATTACAATCTTCTCTCGTACTTTGTAAGTCAGAGTCATGAAGCAGTTTCGCTGTGGTTAGCGATGTGACTGAGTCTAGTGAGATAGAACATGCACACACATAAATTATATGAAGTGGATTTATTACCTACATGTAGGCAGCAACAGACAATGGAAACTAGGATTCATGTCAAGCCAGGTCCTCAAGGCTGAGGAAAGCTGTCCAAGGCCCATGGAGTCTTGTCTGGGTGTGTTCCACTTGTACCACACATACGGGACCCTGCAAAACAATCCACCCTGGGTTTTATACCCTGGAGGTGCTACATGACAGGCTGGGTTAAACTGTTGAAAGATATGCTGTTTCTAGGGAAGGACTAAAACAGAACCTGGGCTGTTCCAGCATGTCCGTCCCTACCTCAGCTTGTTGAGTTCCCAGCACCTTCTACAGTTATTTTGGTGACTTACAATCAACAAGGGGGAGAACTGGATTGGTCACCCAGAGAACTGTCCTGCAAGAGCCTGGTCCATGGACCAGCAGTGTGGACATCACCTGGGAACACACTAGAAATGCAGAATTTCAGGCTCCTCCCTCAAGGACTGAATCAGAATCTGCAGTTTTAAGAGATTGCATTTTTTAGCAAGTCCTTTATATGAGTGATTTATATGCATATGAAAATGTGAAAAGCACAGCATCTGCCAAGTCCTCCCTAGTCTCCAACCTAACTCTTAACAGCATCCTTGGAGTCAATACATCTGTCTAGCTATTAGATTCCTTCTCATTATGCTGAAATTTCAGGTCTGAAAAGGTCCATAAAGGAATATTTTACGTCCCTGAATAAAGATAAGCAAGTAAGAATCATCTCTGTCTGGATACATTTTCTTGCTCCTAACAGCATATGTATGTATGCAACGTATGATCCACTCACTTACAAAAGTGGTGAGAGCACTGCTGAATGTGCAGGTCTAAGTGAGAACTCAGATGGAAAGATCACTTAGGTGCTTTTATTAGTGACTAATGCTTTGGCTGGTGTCACTTTACTGAAGAGAAAAATGATCTTGTTCCAAGAAGTAATTTTGTGGGACCATTTTATCACCCAAGTTAAGTCTGAAGTTTAGGAAATTACTGGCTAGAACTTAATAAACAAATTTAAAGTTACCTCAAGAAAAAAAAATGCGGAAAATATTTTCATTTTCTTCAGAATGCAGAAAATTTAAATCCATTACATTTGTCATAGCACTTTTTCTTCTCATCCTAAATATGTGTTCATTAAACAATATTTAAAAACCTAACTTCTAGAATCATCTACTTTTAAAAACAATTCATGGCCAATATTTGCAATTATTATACCTATATCATGAGTAACCTCGAACAAGAAAATGTTGGTTGTCAGTTTCTTTTCCCTAGATAAGAAGTTCTCTAACATATTACTCTGGTATTCAGCTGTGTCCTGATCAGAGTGGTATGCATTGAAAGTAGTTTAAGAATAGCACTGGAAAACCAAACTTACAAAAAATTTATATATAGTACAATATATTCCCTTATGAGTTCCACCTAGATTTATAATTTGTTTACATATTGCTCCATTAGCCTGTTTCTCTCTCTCTCTCTCTACATATATATATATATATATATATATATATATGCATTTGTGTGTACATGTGTATATATTATGTTTTTTTTTGTTTTTTTTTTTTCTTGAGACAGAGTCTCGCTTTGTTGCCCAGGCTAGAGTGAGTGCCGTGGCATCAGCCTAACTCACAGCAACCTCAAACTCCTGGGCTCAACCTCAATCCTTCTGCCTCAGCCTACTGAGTAGCTGGGACTACAGGCATGCACCATCATGCCCGGCTAATTTTTTCTATATATATTAGTTGGCCAATTAATTTCTTTCTATTTATAGTAGAGACGGGATCTCACTCTTGCTCAGGCTGGTTTCGAACTCCTGAGGTCGAGCAATCCACCCCCCTGGGCCTCCCAGAGTGCTAGGATTACAGGCGTGAACCACTGTGCCCGGCCATTATGTTTTTATATATATATATATATATATATATATATATGTTTTATATATATTTTAAACAGAATTCTTGATAAACCATATGAGAATAAGTTGCAAACATCTTTACTTTTGACCCTTTACATGGAAACATTTTAGTATATATCTCTTAAAAATAAGGAATTTCCCCAAAACACCATTTTCAACTTTGAGTATTTTAATATTGATCCATGATTCATTCCAATATTGTAAAATATATTTTATAATTATCACTTTAGTCTCCCTTAACTGGAAATAGTTCCTGAGCCAGCCTCCGTCTTTTAATATTGATTTTTTTTTACTAGTGCAGAACATTTTTTTGTTTTGTTTTTAAACTATTGTTAAATTGGGCTGTATAACTTGACTCAGTTTTGCATTTATTGGCAGGGATATAACATAGGTGATATGTCCTTTTCATTTTAGTACATCAGGATATACAGGGTATCATTTTGACTTATTATCAGTGGTATTGACTTTGATCATTTGATTAAATAAGTACATACCAGTTTTCTCTCCTAAAAAGCTACTACTTTCCTTGAAAAATAACAACTTCATTAAGATCTGATTCACATACAAGTCACCCACCCAACTGAATGTGTAAATTTAATGTTTTCCAGTATATTCACAGAGTTGTACAAATATCACTATCAATTATAGAACATTTTCATCATCCCAGAAAAAAATATGATACCCCATTAACAGTCACTTTATTTTCCCCACACCCTATCCCCATTTATACATGTAACGTATACTTTAAATTTGATAAAATTTATTTCATGCAAAAGTAATTTTCTAAACATTATATACCTAATTTATCAGTATTTTCTTTTACTATGTCTTGATTTGAGTAATCGTTAGAAAGCCTTTTCTCAGAGGAATTTAAGTTTCTGATTGTGCACATGTGATTTAATTTATTTTTACATTAGACTTATGATTGAATTAAAGTTTATTCCTCTATATGGTATGAGAGATGGAACCACTTTTATCTTTTTCCAAATGGCTATCATATTGTCCTAGCACCATTTATTTAAAAAGTTCACTAATTGCTCCAATGATTGGTGATGCCATTTTTATCGAGTACAAAAATTTTCACACGTGCTTGAGTCTATTTCTGGAGTTTTTACTCTATTCCATTGGTCTATCTCTTAGAGGAGGTATTCAGTTAGGTACGAGCAAGGGAGGAGAGAATGGAAGAGTTAGCTGGCTCAAAAGAGCAGCCCTTGAACAATCAGATTTGAAGAGAAGAAAGGAGCCATTAATTTCCCAGCATAGCACAAGTACAAAGTGACCTTTTCCTCATTATATCACAATTATAATAAATTAACATTGCGCTTTTGCCCCCTTTGTGGGAAAAACAGGGGAACTATGAGGAAGAACTGACGTTGGAAAGAATGACCACTGACCACCCAGCCTTCTTTGAATTCAACAAATGAAACAACTGTTTGGGGTTCAGGGCAATTTCTCTTTTTGAGCCTGACCGCTCCCTTTATTGAGAGGGTACTTTCACGACTTTTTTCAAGCTTGTCCGCTTTCACTCAATAAACTTGCTACTGTCACTCAGTTGTGTGCACTTTCTGAAATTCCTTTCTGTGATGTTAGCAAGAACCTTTACGCCAGTAACATGTCTGTCCATTCATGCACCAGTAACATACTGTTTAATTAGAGGAATTATAGCATGTTTAAATGCCTGGTAGGTGTAGTATCCCCACATATTTTATTTTAGAAAGATTTCTTAGCTAATCATTTATATTTACTTTTTTTCATATAAGCCTTAGTATCCATCTATTTTCAGAAAAAAAATGTTGGTATTTTTATTAGAATTACATTTATGAATTGGAGTAAACTAATATATTTATAATGTTAAGTTGTCCCACTTCCCTTTTTATTTTAAATTGAAAGAGTGAGATAAATTCGCAGTGCGTGATTTGGGAATTTCACATAACCCTGGACCTGCCCATGAGAGTGAGTCACACATGGGAGCATCCAGTTGCATACATGTTGCATGGTGGAAAACCAGTTGAAAAACTTCCCTATTGTATATAATCAAGAGTCTTTAAGAAAAACCTGAAAATAATAAGTTAAAGCATGGCAATCGGTGTCTGACGGTAAAGGCTAAGGCTAAAAAGTTGTAAGAATGCAGATTTTGACAGAATACAGAAAATGATACCTAAGATTGAAAAGAGGAGAATATTTACAACAAAAGTTAACTATACAACAGAAGCTAGTTTTATCAGGGAATAAAGGGCAAAACTGGTAACAGAAGTCTTCTAGCATGTAAAATACTGTATTTTGTGTAACATGTTAACTCCCGATCTTTTTTCAACTGGTGACACGTGCTTATAATAAATAACAACAAAATTTCATGAAAAACAGTGACATGTTCCGCCAGACAATTTTAAACAGGCAGTTCTTAGAGTACATTTTCAGAAAGAACAAGCAAGATTCTTACTCTGGAGTTTTTAATTCTTCCTCTCAGACTGGAGACAAATCCTTCTAAAGTGTCTTTGTAATATATTTTCAATCAATTTTTTTTTTTGCTTTAATGCACATAATCTTTCTTTTCCCTTGACTCCATCCCCCCCCCCACTCAAAAAAGGCAATAAATTCCAAAGCAACATAAATACAAACTATACTCACAATTTGCCAGGGAAAGCCACCCAAGTTCCTCGTTTACTTTATCTGAAGCTTTCAGTATATAGACTCAATACTTACAGCAACCAAGAGAATTAAGGTGGGCTTTCAAGTTGATGACATATGGGGAACATTTTTTTATTGTCTTTTTATTTTGTGTGTGTGTGTGTTTTGCTTTTAATAGACATAATATTTGCGTGGAGCTCTGGATTTTTTCTTTTAGTATTAAGAATGGAATCAGCAAGAAAAAATCAAATAACCCTATTAAAAAGTGGGCAAAGGACTTGAACAGAAACTTTTCTAAAGAAGACAGAAGAATGGCCAACAAACATATGAAAAAATGCTCACCATCTCTAATCATCAGAGAAATGCAAATCAAAACCACAATGAGATATCACTTAACTCCAGTGAGAATGGCCTTTATCAAAAAGACCCCAAACAACAAATGCTGGCGTGGATGCGGAGAGAGAGGAACACTC
>VSMD01093372.1:0-36077 GCA_008750895.1 Mirza zaza
CTCTGGCTCCCCGGCCAGGGGCAGCTGTGTCAGAGAATCAGGGCATTGCAAACACTGGCGCTTGGGCGCCACCTAAGCCTACAACCTACCGCTCATCAACAGTGACTTCCAAGGACAGCGCAGTGCACCCTGGGTGCATCCCACTGTGCCGGGCACTGGGCTGTGTGCCTATGCTGCTCTCAGCAAACCGAGGGTTTAGCGTCAGTGACAACAAATAAAGGAGACCTAACAGCATGGTGCGCAGCGGCATGTGGTGCCCAGTGCAGGTCTCCTACACTGCCTGGAAGTCTCTGCAGAAAGCTTCCTGAAGGAGGCTCTTTATTCCAAGAATCCTTAGAGAGAGGAGGCAGGGAGGGCTTCCAGCAGGAAGAACAGAGTGTGTAGAGCCTAAAAACACCCAGGTAAGAAAACATGATTCTCTGTGCCAGATTCCCCTTGGAAAGCCTGGCGTGGAGTCACAGCACAAAGTCACAGTTGGAGAGCCTGAGGTCCAGCCTTGAATCCACCGCTCAACTACCCCGTCCCACCTCTTCAGGGTTCTCCGGGCTATACCGTAGACACTAGAGCCATCGTTTTGCAGTGACTTTGGTCTTGTAGCACTAGCATGTTGAAGAGGGCTCAGACCTTGGTAAGGACTCGAGAAATGCTTCTAAACGTCTTGCTTCCCCAACGAGAGAGCAAATCAAGGCAACAGCTGTGCCTACGTCTCCTGATAGGTTTGCCAGGACCGAGGACACAGGAGGTGCTCAGGGCGGCCCTGCTGATGGACTCACTCTTGGGGACTGTCTCATCTCTCTCCTCTCCCCCCCCGCCAAGCCCCCCCCTCCCCAGCTTTGGTTCCACAAGGCAATTTTCAAATTTCAAAGGCCCCCGCAGACTCGAGAAGGAAGGTACCCTAGATAACAAGGAGGGAGAGCCTGACTTGTAATCAGGCAGACAGGAATCATTTGTCTGGAAAATTCACTTGGAGATCACAGAAACAGGTGTCTGCTGCATTTAAGCCCTGGCAGAAGGCTGGCCCCAGACAGTAGGAACAACTGCGTACCCGCGGCCTGGGAAGTCTACCCCAAGCAAGTTCCTACAGGAACCTGCAAACACATGCTTCTCCCTTCCCCACCTCCCCTGCCCACCTGCTTCCTCTCCTGCCTGGCTCGGGCCCCTCCCTCACCTCTCCGCGGAGTCAGGAATGAGATCGGCACCTCCCGACCAGTGCGTGCCAAGTGACCTGCTTAAACCCACTTGCCCCTGGGACATAATTCCCAAGGAAGTACATTTTAATTAAACTTTCTGAAAACATGTCTTTTGCTCTATAATAACTCCACTGAAAAGGAATTGCTGTAAAGAAGCCATTCTATCCCACAAACACTGAAAACAGACAGCCGGGTCTCCTCCGAGCCAGTCTTGTGACCCAGGAAAGTCTCCACCCCGCAGCCCCCTCCTCCCTGCCAGACTCCGACAGACCCTCTTACCTCCCCACCTTTTCTCCAGGGGTTTATCCCTGCCTGGAATACTCAGAGAGCCTCCCTTCGCTGGATCAAACTCCCTCTGCCCTGTTCCAGAACCTTCCCTGATTGGCCCCCACCCATGTCGCACCACCTCTTCTGGTAGCCCGACCACACAGCTGTGTGCCACAAAAACCATCCCGCTTGTCACTGTCTGCTCTCCATACCCAGGTCATAGGTGCCATGAGGGCAGGGAGGAGGCCACCAACTTCCCGGTCTCTCCCAAAGGCCCCTCACACAGAGCTTTGTGCAGAGTAGAAACGCCACTCAGTAGATGCTCCCTGTATGGCCACCTGGAAACCTCCAGTCACTGACAAATAGCACCTGACAGATAAAGGCTGTTTTACAAGTCACTCAGCTACCTAGGAAAGGTGTTGTCTGATTATTGCCGAGAAAAAACTGAGAGGGAGGTATGTCGTTGCGGATTGCTTCTCCTAACTTATTTAAAGAAATGTGTATGACTTTCTAAAATACAAGCCAACAATCCCTTGTCCACAATTCCAAAATCCAAAAACGTCTTTAAAAAAAAAAAGCAAACAGGAGTGGGGAGGGAAGATATATTTTGTTGGTTTTTAAGTTCATTTGTCAACAAGACTTGACTTGACCTAAATGTACTTTTACAATTTTGGCAGCAAACTTTAATCTAAACTAAAGTGAGGCTTTATTTTGTGCAGAGTCATCTGTTTTGCTCCAAAGAAATATTAATGTATTAATCATAAGATACAGCCCTAGATCCCACTGGGGGTGTTATACAGTATATATTATATATATAGTACAGGTACTATATTTCTCTTCTAAATTCCCCAAAATTCTGAATTCTGAAAACATTTGACCCCAGTGGTTTCAGATAATGGATTATGGAGATGGTACATGCAATGTTCAAAGGTTTCCTGTATATAAAGTATTTGTAGTCTGAATTCTATTTTTCTGATCCATGTATGATAATTTCTAGGGCATTTATATGTGATTGTGTCATTGTTCCCAAATACCTGTTTCTCTCTCCTTATATATAATAAGAGATTATATATTCTTTCCACTGCCTTGAGTGTTTTCAATAACTTTCTGAGAGAAAAGAACACTCACTCTTGCATTGACTTCAGGCTCAGCCAAAGCAACATGAGTGGACACACCATATACCATGTCTGAGCTGAGTCTTTAAAAGTTGTTATATGGATCAGCATTTGGTCTTTTCTCTCTGTCATGAGAATGGATGTCCCAGATGGAGGGCGTACCTTTCACCTGGAACCTGTGAAGAAGATACAATGACTTCACATCACATAAAAAATTAACTCCAAATGAAACAATGGTCTATGATGTAAGAGCTAAAACCATAAAACTCTTAGAAGGAAACACAAGGGTAAACCTTTATAACCTCGGATTTGGAAGCAGATTCCTAGATATGACACCAAATGCATGAACAACAAAAGAAAAAAACAGGCTGGGCAACGTGGCTAATGCCTGTAGTCACATCATTTTGGAAGGCTGAGGTGGGAGGACCACTTGAGCTCAGAAGTTTTAGAACAGCATGGGCAACACAGATCTCATCTCTATAAAAAATTTAAAAATTAGCTGAGCATGTGGTGTGTGCCTATAATCCTAGCTACTAAGAAGCCTGAGCCAGGAGAATCACTTGATGGGGTGTTAGAGGTTGCAGTGAGCTATGATTGTGCCACTGCACTCCAGCTTGAGCAACAGAGGAAGACTTTGTCTCTAAAACATTTTTTTTTAATTTTCTAAAAACTACAGGTAAATTGGACTTCATCAAACTTAAAAACTGTTATGAATCAAAGGGCATTATTAAGAAAATGAAAAGGCAACTTACAAAATGAGAGAAAATATTTAGAAATCATATATCTGATAAGGGCCTAGAATCCAGAATATATAAAGAACCTTTACTACTAAACAACAAAAAGACAACCCAATTGAAAAATGGGCAAAGGACATAAATTGGCATGTCTCCAAAGAAGATATACAAACAGCCAACAAGCACACGAAAAAAAATGTTCAACATCACCAATTGTTAGGCAAACACAAATCAAAACCACAATGAGATACCACTGCACATTCACTAGGATGGCTATAATTTCAAAGATGGAAATTAGCAAGTGTTAATGAGGATATGGAGAGATTAGAGCATTGGTACATTGCTGGTGGAATTGTAAACAGCTACATTCACTGTGGAAAATAATTTTGTGGTTTCTCAAAAAATTTAACATGGAATTACCATATGACCCAGCAATTCCACCTAGTATATAGCTGGTCCAAAAATTGAAAACTAGTATTAAAACAAATGCATACACACATATGTTCATAGCAACACTACTCACAATTGTCAAGAGGTAGAAACAGCCCAAATGTTCACCAGTGTATGAATAGATAAACAAATGGTGGCATACGCATATAATGGAGCATTATTTGGCCACAAAAAAGGAATAAAGTACTGATACATGTTACAATGTGAATGAATATATTCTAAGTGAAAGAAGCCAGAGATAAAAATGGTCATACATTATATGATTCTTTTACATGAAATATTCAGAATAGGGAAACCCAGAGTAGATCCCAGGTCAGTGGTTGCCAAGTTCAAAGGAGAGGGCAATAGGGACCAACTGTTAATGGATATGGGGTTTTTCTTCTATGGTGGTGCAAACGTTTTCAAACTAGATAGAGTTGTTGGTTGCACAACATTGTGATATACTAATTGCCCCTGGATTGCTTGTTTTAACATGGTTAATATAATGTTAGACGAATATCATCTCAATTTTAAAAAGGACAGAGATGGGGCCGAGTGAGGTGGCTCATGCCTATAATCCTAGCATTCTGGGAGGCTGAGGAGGGAGGATTGCTTGAGGCCAGGAGTTCAAGACCAGTCTGAGCAAGAGCAAGACCCCATCTCTACGAAAATAGAAAAATTAGCCGGTCGTCGTGGCACATGCCTGTAGATCAGCTACTAGGGAGGCTGAGGCAGAAAGATCCCTTGAACCCAGGAGTTAGAGGTTGCAGTGAGCTACAATGATACCAATGCATTCTAGTGCAAGAGACAGAGTGGTGAGACCCTCTCTCAAAAAACAAAACAAAACAAACAAAAAGAGAGAGAAGAAGAAGAAAGAGGGAGAAAGAGAACCAGTGACCAGTGCTACAAACCTGAAAATTCTCCTCTATGGAGCCTCCCAACTGGCGGCTCAGAATGGGCACCGGTGTGGAAAGATATCAGTTTTTTTTTTAGTCCTTGGAGCAGCCAAGAAGGGCCAAAGATGACCAGAGCCCTGGCCAATCCCTCTGGCCTGCATAATCTAGGCCATATCCCCAGGGTCATGTGATATAATCATTGTCCTTTGAGTCAAGATGTGGGAAGGGAGGGGACGCAGTTTTTCATGTCCCCTACATAGAGGTCGGCCCTGGTGCCAGACACTGTGGAGGTCCTGGGCAGAACGCTCGCCACGGAGCCGGCTCTGACATCTGCTGTGGCCAGCAGGGCCCTGGCAACCCGAGAAGACAGAGCAGTGTCCCTGGAAGCCCCCGAGGGTCCCCTGATTGCCTTGATGCTCTGTGTGGTGCTGATGCTGGAGACCCTGTGCCAGGTGGTGACAGTATCCCAAAGGCTGTTAGGGAGATGATGGCTTTTATCATCACAGTGGGGGTTTCTATGCTTTGAATTCCATGTTACTATGCTAGGAGAGACAAAGAGCTGGCCACTGGAGTCTCAGCCCTTCCAGAAGAAAGACATTACATTTTTGAGAGGTTTAGCCACATCGAAAGAGAATTTTGAGAACTTGAAGCCAGACTCGAGAACAAACTATCAAAAATAGCAAATGTGAAAACCATGAACAAAGAGCTGGAAAGCTACAACTCTCTTCTTGGTCTTAAAATAGATTCTTAGAGAGAAGCATGAAAAGAAGAAAAATCTAAATGTTTACAAGAGGTTCAGCTGACGGCTGAGATGACAAGCAAATCTCAGTCCTTAGGAGACTCAACCAAGCAAATCCAACAAGTGGCTGCAACCAAAACCTTCATAAAAAAAAATAAATAAATAAACCCATCAGTTTTGTACAGAAAACAGCTTCAGGAGTACTAACAGGAATTCTGGAGAAAAATACCAATCTTCAAAGAAGTGTAAAGCTGCTTTCATAAGAATCTCAAAAATGGAAGAGTGGTAAAATTAATAAAAAGAAAAAAATCTCAGAAAATCCTAACCTGCCTATGGAGCAAGTTCTTAACAGTAAAGAGAAGCACATCAAGCCTCTAAGTGAACACTTGCTAAAGGTGAATTATTGCAGTGCTATTCTTGGGGAAGACAACATGGATCGTGAAAACTTGGAAGTGCAGATGTGGAAGGCATCTCAT
Organism: Mirza zaza; assembly: GCA_008750895.1. NCBI lineage: Eukaryota > Metazoa > Chordata > Mammalia > Primates > Cheirogaleidae > Mirza > Mirza zaza. Next base: position 5,847 of record VSMD01093372.1, read on the forward strand.
GGCGATCTCTTATAAGATAAATCCAGAAGAGTTTTGAAGAAACTAATTTATGTGGTGGAGTGTAAATACTTATTTAGAACTCTCAGAGAAAAACAAACAAACAAATAAACATGAAGTTAACTGAAGAAACTAACATAATCAGTGCACTTAAGGATCATATGAAAGTCTCCAAACCAAGAAATTTTCGCTGCAGTCAGAAAACACCAAGGTAGAAAGAAGGATGCAAAAGTTCCAGCAGAAACATCAAGTCCTGCCTACACCACACTGAGAAAAAGAAGTTCTTATCCAACACCCAGTCTACAGAGGATTTACCCTGTAAGGAAAGATGGGAATCTTTCCAGTGCAGATGAAAACATTAGAAATACATCTGAAGAGTTACACACACACCTATAAAATTGAAGCCAAAATTATTTCAGAAACATTCAGGAGAAAAACTGAGTGTTATCAACACCTCTTTTTTTCCCAAAAAAAGAAAAATTGATGATACTGGGATGAGAGCTGTGTTAGCTGAGATAAACCTCAATAACACAAGAAAAGGAAACACATACTTCACACAAAAGTTGAATGAGGAAGACTGTAAAGGCTTGGAAAAGTTTCCTCCCATCCTTGATGTCCCAGTGGGGCGTTTGGTAGAGGCCTGAGAGAACAACCAGGAAATCCAAGGATGACAAGATGGCTGAGGAAAGAGCTTCAGGCTGTGATGACCAGTTGCCACCCCTGAGGGTCCCTCCGGTCTGGCCAACACCACCCTGAGTCTGTAGGTTCTCCATGAGAGGAAGACGGCTTGTTGGGGTGCTGCTCGTACAGGTAGAAACACAATATCTGCTTTGGACTCGACCATCCCACAGGAAAAAGGATCAGCCAGGATCTGACCCTTCACATCGACCCCCCCAGAGGTCAGATGTTGAAGAAGGGAAGGGTCCCAGGAAGGTCTTGAGACGAGGACATCCTGTGCTCCCCTCTCTTCTGAACATGAAGACAAAGTTCCTGCAGGGTCCCTTCTACCAAGGATCCTCCCTGGCCCAGCCCTCGTCTCCCCTGGCAACGAGCAACTTCTTAACAAAAACCACTGGATCCAATCCTGTGTCCACACAACCTGGAAGCAGAAGTGGCTCAACTTCTGAGTAAATACACCTTCCATCCTGCCTACTTCGAATATCTAGAACAACCACAAGACATTTTTGTCTCTCTTCTATAAAATATTTTTTATTTTGTTTCTTTTAGTATTATTCCATTATGGGATTATATAATGGCTCAATTGGAAACATGATATAGCAGCTATAATTGCTAGTGTTATGTGCTAAAACTATAGAGTATACAATGTGAATCTTATAAGTTAACTGCTTCTATTTTGTTTAATCTGTAGGTAGTGTACTTAGAGTATGTTTGTTGTGGTTAACTAAAATACAGTAATCCAGCCACACAGTATATTGTGCGTCCTTACTATTTAACGTGTCCCCTGGAACATCGACTGTAATGCATGAGAAGTTTCACCAGTGGCAACATTTGAAACTCAAGGTTTATTTCTACATAACAAGAGCTCAATACCTTCTGGCTGTAAGATTAACATTTTTTTTAATTTATATTTTATTTTAAAATTTTTAACTTAAATTTCTATTTTTCTCTTCTTTTTCCTTAGGAAGAACAGACTTAGAGATTAACATTTTTTTTTACCATTATAAAATTTGGTGGATAAAAAATGCCAGAAAGCTTAAAAAAAAAAAAAAGGCTCATGGAGCAAAGCGGAACTCCAACAAACCTGTTGCCAATAGCCATCAGCAGTGAGCAGTAAGTCTCAGCTGGCCGGAGCCACTGGGACTTGGAAATGTGCACAAAGTCTCTCTTCCTTTAGTGATTCCACCTGCAATTCCAGAACATGGGATGGGGTCTTGGAACGCCAAGCGGGCAGATCCCATATTCAGTTTCCCCTGCCTGCACGGTTGGAGAGCCACGCAGACACTGGCTGCCTGGTTAGTAAGTCTTCCTTACATTGCAACTGGGAGGAGTCCACTTTTTCCAGCCAACCTTCTCTCCTAGGCAGTGCCCTTTCTCCCACTCTCCTCCTCACTCCTTGGCCAAGGAACCTTTAGCAATGACTGACATTCATTGGAGCCCTTATCACGTTCCAGACCCTTGCACGTCTCTACGCCATTCCCGCAGTCGTGAGAAAGTTACCGTCAGTAGCCCATCGTACAGATGAGAACTCTGAGGCCCAGGAGACTCTCTACCTAGTTAAGCGGTGGAGCCAGTTCAGACCCCACAGTCCTGCTGTGAGCACGGCTTGCTCTGCGTTAGCATCGTTGTCTGGTCAGCGCGTTCCTCATTTGGGGCAAGTCCCTGGCGGAGCTGTCAGGGGCGCCAGCTCAGCTCACTGTGTCCTCTCACGAGCTCTGGGGCATTGGAAGCCAAGCCCAGAGCAGTTCTGTGGCTCACGAGAGTCCGCAGCTAGAGGGAAGTAGCGGGGTGCGAGTTCCGAGCTTGCCTTGGTCCTCAGCTCGAGGCCCCTGCCCTTGTCACACGGCTACCGGCTCGGCTCCGGAGTAGCCAGGTTGAATGCGCTTGGGGGCGATACCAGGCCCGCAGAAGCAGCTGTGAGAGGCTCCGCTTCCCCACCTGGAAAAGGACAGGCGTTCCCAGCAAGGGGAGCCCCAAGGGACTCTTAGCAAGGGGAGGGAAGGAAAAGGCAGGAAGCAGAGAGCAAAATCCAAATTTAAAAAGACAGCTTAGGCCGCCGCAGTGGTGTTACGGCAGCTAGCTCTTATTCGTTTGACTGGGGAAAGAAGCGAGCGGCACACGAAGAGTGGAGAACAGCCTTTATTCTTCCACAGCAGACTCAGCACACCTACAGTTACAGCTCTCTTCACCTCTTCTGATCTTCTGACCCTTCTGCCCCCCCCCCCCCTGCTTTTATACCCTTGGTAGGGCTCAAAAAGCATCCAATCAACTACTAGCTTTGACATCCAATCAACATCAAGCGTTAACATCCAATCAAAAACAGTGGGATTCAAAACTTGCCCAGTCAGGATCATGCAAGCAGAGTGGCCAGAAACAGGCAGTGCACTCGGGCCAGGGGGAATTCCAGCATGCAGGGTCCCAGGTGCACTGGGGGGGGGCCCAGGAGGCTCTCTGCTGTAGGCGGGTCCCAGCAGCGTGCCCTCCAACTGGCCAGGCGACCGCTGGCCCGGGGAGATGCGGAGCTACAGGGAGGTGGCAAGCGGCCGCCTCCAGCGCCCAACATTTTCCGATATCGGTGGCTCACACCTGTAATCCTAGCACTCTGGGAGGCCCAGGAGGGCGAATTGCTTGAGGTCAGGAGTTCAAAACCAGCCTGAGCAAAAGTGAGACCCTGTCTCTACTATAAATAGAAAGAAATTAATTGGCTAACTAATATAGAGAGAAAAAATTAGCCGGGCATGGTGGCGCATGCCTGTAGTCCCAGCTACTCGGGAGGCTGAGGCAGCAGGATTGCTTGAGCCCAGGAGTTTGATGTTGCTGTGAGCTAGGCTGACGCCACGGCACTCACTCTAGCCTGGGCAACAAAGCGAGACTCTGTCTCAAAAAATAAATAAAAAGACAGCTTAAAACTAGATATAAAAAGCTGGTCTTATTTCAGCACACATAAGGTACTGAAGAGAGGAGAGAAAGATTTACCAAGTGATCACTCAGGTGTCTATCACTTTTCTTATTTCGACACTTGCCACGGGCTTATTTGTAAGATAGTATGAGAATTTAAAATCATTCATGACTGTATGAAAATGAAAATAATTTTGAATTTTCATTGGGCTAACTTTCATACAAGAATTGGGCTCTGTGGATACTACTAGATAGTTTTTGAGTTATTGATTTTCACAAAGAAAAAATAGAAAATAAATACGATACCTTGCATTTGAAAAATACACTTACAGTTTGAAAACCAATTTTGTACTTATCATTCTACCTGATTTTTCTCTGAAGAGGCAGAACCAAACACTATTCATTCACACATGTATTTGCAAAGCACCTACTGTATGCTACACACTATGGAGATGTAGAGAACACATTGTTTAAACCACTAACACATTATCCAAGCAACAGAGTGCCCAACACATAGGACAGAACTGAAGCTCTGAGAAGGGAAGCATTCTTGCAAAAAACGTCAGGAATTTGTTGGCGGACTCGAACCCAGATCTCCTGCCTTGGGTCTAAAGCTCTTTCATCTCTTTGTACACATTTCCTAAATGAATGCTGAGCCTACAAGGTAGTGATTCAGAGGTAGATTGGGACAAGGTATGTTTAAAAAGCAAGTCGTGTTCTCAGGAACTGAGCAAATTCAATCTCTTCCTCCTTCTCAGATCACACCTTTATTACCTACAAGAAATGAGCTCTTCTGAGGAAGTTGCAAACAGTGGCTCCAGGGTCCTTGGTCTTCCTCCCATTGAAAGCAGAGAGAAAGAGAGAGAGAAGGGAGGGAAAAAAAGAAAGAGAAGGAAATACATAAGAAAAAAAAAAAGGAAGGAAATGAAGGAAGGAGGGAGGGAGGGATAGAAGGAAGGAAGGAAAGGAGGGAGGAAGGAATTTCTATTTCTATTAATAGAGATGAAGTTTACATTGTCCAAACACATGCAAATCCAAACTCTATATGTGTCCCACGTGTTTGGGCAGTGGGCAGATAATCAGCAGCCCAAGCTTTCGTGGTTTCTATTCTTGAATGCAGGGCGAGTTTATTGGGTTAAAATGGGCTTTGTTTGGGTCTGCACGGCCCCAGTCCCTGGGAGCCCCACCTGGGCGCCAGTGCGGCCAGGAAGAGGGGCTTGTCGAGTTCCCCCATCACGCATTGTTGCTGTGCAGTGAACTGCAGTCTCAGAGGGGAAGGGAAAAAGTAATTCCTCATTTTCATCCTGTCCAGGGTCCCCCTTCTCTTTGGCGGCCCCCAGCGCAGTAATCCGCATTCCCGGCGCCCGGCCCGGGTCCTCTCAGAGTGCTCCCGGCTCCTGTCATTGTCTTCCTATCTGGGCCACTTCTTCCAATAGTGCTCCTTGAGAGCGCTTTCCCCGACAAAAGAGGACCAGCTCCATAATGACCAACTTGGCCCCTTTCTTCTCTCTCTCTCCCTCTCTCTCACTTTTTTTTTTAAGCTTTCCGACAGAGCCGGGCTATTTAATCTTCTTGAGGCGTTCAAGATGTCACTTACCTCTGTTGGTGGAGACAAAGGGGAAATACTTCCAGCCTGAATGCCTGGGCAGTGCTGAATGCCTCTGGCTGCTTTGAAGAGGGTTCTTGGAAGTCTCTGTTTCAGCCTCGGTGGCCCCAGTGCAGGTCTTTTTGTGCAATCATATGCATGCCTCCAGGCCAGCCTCACCAGAGCCTGCTTTAGCATAAAGGACAGTGAATGGCTTTGTCATCAGACAGAACCTGGTTCAAATCCCAGCCCAAACTTGGGCAAGTCAGTCATTTAATTGTCCCAGGCCTCAGTTTCCCCAACTGTGAAATACAAGTGGGAATGGTTCCCACGCGAGTATGTTGCAAGAATTGAATGAATATAAAAGGGACACACCTTCTGCTTCATATCCCCAAAGTATATAAGTGTATAATTAATGGATTGATGATATAATTTCCTGGCAACTGGTGAGCCAGCATGTGGAGTTCTGACATTCCTTTCTGATGGAAAGGAATAAGAGAAGTTTCATTAATTAATGAATTGGTACAGAAGGAGCCAAAGACTCACAACCTTGTCACCTTTGACCTCTCTCTCCTCACATCCAACCCTCACTCTAGAATAGTTTATTGCTCCCTATTGCCTACAGGGCAAAAGGCAAACTCGGCCTCTTAGCTTCTAGACTCTTACTGACCTGCCAACTTTTCCAGCCTCAACTCCTACATTTCCCTTCCAGGATCCCCACGCTCCAGCTGAAGTATCCAATGTGGCCTGCTTCCCACCCTGCTGGTGGTCTCTTCAGCTTGGAATCGTGCCCTTCCCCTTAAGAGCAGCCTCTCAAATCCCACCATCCTTCCAGGTCCCGTTCAAACGCTTCTTCCTCCTTGCGCCATGCCCCTCCCGCCAGCGCATGGCTCGCTTCGGCTCAGCAAGCACTTGATCAAGCTTCTCCTCTGAGCCCAGATACTACAGCCTCAAAGGAGAGTGAGCCACAGCCCTGCCTTGAAAAGCTGCAAACAGTCTGTCGAGCACCAGCCTCTTCCCGCCCCTCAGCCCAGCCTGCACCTGCAAAGGCAAGTTGTGCCGTCTGCATGTGCACCGCCCTCATCACCCACTTAGCGCAAACTCGAGCTCTAAGCTATCGAATGAATGAATGCGGCACTGCCTATGTACTGAGTGCCCATCATCTGACAGGTGCCAAGCCAGGCAAGTCACGTACTTTTGTGAGAATTATGCCCTATCCCCACTTCACAGCTGACAAAACTGAGGTACAAGCCGGGCACGGTGGCTCACGCCTGTAATCGTAGCACTCTGGGAGGCAGAGGCGAGCGGATCGCTCGAGGTCAGGAGTTCGAAACCAGCCTGAGCAAGAGCGAGACTCCCGTCTCTACTATAAATAAGAAAAAAGAAATTAATTGGCCGACTAATATATATAGAAAAAATTAGCCGGGCATGGTGGCGCATGCCTGTAGTCCCAGCTACTCGGGAGGCTGAGGCAGCAGGATTGCTTGAGCCCAGGAGTTTGAGGTTGCTGTGAGCTAGGCTGACGCCCCAGCACTCACTCTAGCCTGGGCAACAGAGTGAGACTCTGTCTCAAAAAACAAAAAACTGAGGTACGGGCAGATTATTAGCTGACTGGACCAAGGCCATGCAGCTAACATCTCAAGCAGTCTCCACTTGCAGAGAAATGCCCCATCTCATCCAAGAACAAATTTGGAGAATTTGGTCTTTCCCTGAGGTCATATCGAGTAAGATTTTCTTAGAGGACTCACGTGGAAGAGGAGTATTTGGCCCGTCGGGAGGCCAGTCCCACACAAAGAAGACGACCTGGGGACAATGGCCCGATCACAGCCGCCGCGTCCGCGCGAACCTGGGTGGCGGCGGCCGCCGGCGTGGCGCGTAGGGAACGCGCCCTCCGCACCTTCCCCGCGGCCCGCGCGCGGTCGGGGCGAGCGGGGCCTTCCCCGAGCCGAGCGCAACTTTTCATTTCCCATATCAATCATGGGAACAAGTTGAAGTTCAGATAATGGCGGCTTGGTTTCCCCTAATTGTTCGGGATTTAGGCGGCCTGTTTGCGCTGCAGACTGCGGCCACTGGGTTCCCGGCGGGGGGCTGTGGCCGGCTCTTTCTCTAACAAACCCGTGTTCATGCGTCCATTCAGATCCATCACCCTGAGATAAACTGTGAATATTGCCCTTTGTCGCCACCGCATTCTTCCCGGCATTGCGGGGGCACTATTTACGGATTTAAAGGTTCATTTGCACAATTCTTTTGTCGGCGGCCCGGGCGCGGCCCGGCGGAGTGAGGGCCGCCTCTTCTTTCTGGGTTACTGCCCGGAGCCCTCCCTGAGCAGCACGGACGTGCCCGCCCCGGGCTCAGAGCACGGGAACGTCAACGCGAAAATCACATTTTTTAAATGACCTGTCTGCTTCCGCGGCCGGCGAGGTCACCGGTTCACGGAGGGCGGGCTTTCCGGGTCGCCCCTCCGCCCCCCGCGGGCAGAGTTTGCGGACGCGCCGCCTTTGGGAAGCGGCGGCGCGGGCTGCCGCGGGGCACCGTCACACCGGGCCGCAGCCACCGCGTCCTGTCGTGAGCGCGCCGCGTTCCAGGCGCCGCGCAAAGGGCTCTGTATGCGGCGCCTCGAGCCCCCAGGTGGGCGCTTTTTAGTCCCATTTTACAGAAGAGGCAACTGAGGCTCTGAGAATGTAAGAAGTTGTTTCGGGCCACACAGCAAGAAAATGGCAAGGCGGAACCACTCACCCACGCACGGCTTGCTGACTCCAAAGCCCGTGCCCCTTCAGAGGACCTGGGGCTCGGCTTCTGAACGGAGCGGCATCCGTGTCGGAAACAGTGCAGCTCGGAGAGGCATGTGCCCATGCATCAGAGAACATAAATGTGCCGCAGGAATCCCGTGGCCCTGGGCAGCCCTCGGACAGCCTCCTGCCCCCTTTGTGGTGACTCTTAATCGCAGGCCAGATACACTTCCCTCCAGACTGCAGGCGCCCTGAGGGGAGGGGTTCGTCTTTCCTGCGTGTCTCTCCAGCGCCAGCCAGATCCTGGCAATCCCACGCATAATAAACGTTCTCGGAAGAACGACTCAACAGCTGACTTTTGCGCACTACGGGGGATACATCTCTTGGCAGTCTTACTGAGAAAAATAATTATTCTGCACGAGACTACAGTCCTGCAGCCCTGCTTGGAAGAGAGGAGAATGAACCAGAGCACGATTCTGTGGGCTCACTTGATGGGGGTCGAAAGGAAAAACAAACAAACAAACTAAAGCCCTCAGCCAGAGCCCCACAGACTGCTAATCTGTTGTATAGGAAAGATCTGCTTTAATCTCTTCTGTGAAATTGTCCCAAACTCTCTGGCAGTGAGAATGCATTCAAATGCCTACACCTTCAGGAGTGTATGCTTTAGCCCAGTGGATGGAAGAGAAGAAAGGGGGAAAAAATTAAAATGCAGGTGAGGGAGTTTACAGTGGTGAGAAAGAAGAGAAAGATAAAAAAAAAAAAAGACAGAGACACAGAAACTATAGATTTAGCATTGTTATAACCAATTGCTACATCTTCCAATAGTCCCAGTGAATCTGAAAATGAATAATCCCAGATTTGCATCATCTGGTAATGAATTTGATAGTAGCCAAATGTAAAGGACTATTTAGAATATCATTATTACTCTCATACAGAGGTTAAAAATATATATTGTAAGGGAGAATTTTTCTACTCCCTTCCTAATAGTAGCATAACTGCAAACTAGCATGACAAAGCAACTAAAAGAGTGACCTTTGACTAGATTTCAATCTTGTACATAACTGCAAAATAGCATGACTCAGCAACTATAGAGTAACACGGTGACTAGACCTTGGTCTTGTGCAGACTTTGTAACCATTTGCTTCTGTAACATATAAAAGCCACCATGCTTAGATCCCATTTTGCTCAGAATTGGGAGGTGAGATCCCTCTAAGCCTGCTGGCGTAATAAAAGCCCGTTTTGCAGTACTCTCCTGTGGCTCTTGGTTTGTTTCCCCGTCTGGTTTGCTGTAACAATATTATATTACTCTTGAAGGACAGTTTTAATTCGCATTGTAGATAGTTGTTTGGTCCATGCTCTGGGCTAAAATATTGCATGTGCTTCACCCACTGATAGCATGACCAGTGTTTATAATATACAGAAAAAGTTTAATAGATATCATGCCCTTTGTTCCTGTAATTCCACCTCTAAGAATGTGCCTAACCTAAAATATGTACATGGTATTATGCAAAAGGATGTTCATTGGAGTGTTTTTATAAGCAAATATACATCTACACACACAAATTGAAAGTAGATCACATAAACCATTAATATGGAAATGGTTTCATCAATATATCAGTGTTATGATATCAATGAAAAAACTTAATAATATTGTATATGCTGTACAAACCCAATCATGCAAAAATAAATATTCATAGAAAAAAGAACTGGAAGAAACTTTGGAAAATTGTTGGCATTGATGATCTTAGGATAGGGATATGATAAATGAAGTGTTTGCTGTTTCTTTATACTTTCCTATTATCTATAGATTTTATATATTACTTTTATTGGTTTATTCAACACACCCCTTGGGTTTTTTTTAAATGTAGTTGTGCTTGTAATAACACATTTTTAATGACCACCTATGATGTGCAAAGCACTGTACTCATAATTAGAGACACAGCGGTGGAAAGGGCAGGCATAGCCCTGCCCTGATGGAGCTCACAGTCTGTGGGGGTGGGAGGGGAAAATACAGACATCATGGTAATTACAGAATCAATTACTCACAGCAGTGGTGGGGGGCATTGCCAAGTGGGAGGTTGGGGGCTCTGGCAATACGTAACAGAGAGATCTAATGTATAATTGGTGGTGGAAGATGAATTTAAGAAGATTTCAGGGCCGGGCGCGGTGGTCCATGCCTGTAATCCTAGAGCTCTGGGAGGCCAAGGCGAGTGGATCGCTCAAGGTCAGGAGTTTAAACCAGCCTGAGCAAGAGCAAGACCCCGTCTCTACTAAAAATAAAAAGAAATGAACTGACCAACTAAATATATATATATACAAAAAATTAGCCGGGCATGGTGGCGCATGCCTATAGTCTCAGCTACTTGGCAGGCTGAGGCAGGAGGATCACTTGAGCCCAGGAGTTTGAGGTTGTTGTGAGCCAGGTTGATGCCACGGCACTCCAGCCCAGGCAAAAGAGTGAGACTCTGACTCAAAAGAAAAAAAAGAAGAGTTCAGGGAAGATTTCCCTGTGTAAGTGATGTTTGTGCTGTGCTTCGAACAATGAATAGGAATTACCTAGATAAAAGGGAGCAGGAGTCAGTCCAGTGGTATTTAATAACGTGGATTCTTCTGCATTCCTCCTACCAACCCCCACAAGGCTGGAGAAGCCAGGCGGTTGGGTTTTGTGTGTGGCAATAGGGTGAGAGAAGAGGGATTCACCTTATCCCTGGGTCCAAGAGTGGATCTGGTTATTTTTAACCCAATCAGGGTAACTTCACCCTCTTTGCACCAGCCGTCCCTTGAGATAATTTGGGCCCAATCTAATCAATACATAGCATTCCCTCAGTCAAGATATTAGCTGACATGAGTTTGTACAGGAGAGTTGGGTATTCCCTACTCCAATATGACTGGTATAAGAAGAAGAAAATTTGTATGCAGTGACACACCAAGAAAACGGCCATGTGAAGACAGAAGCAGAGATTGGAGTTACACTTCCATAAACCAAGGAAAGCCTGGGGCCACCAAAAGCTGGAAGAAGCAAGGAAATCCCTTCCTTAGAGGGTTAGCCAGAACAAAGACTTTGATTTTGGACTTCTAGCCTTTAGAACTATGAGGCAATAAATTTCTGCTGTTTTAAACCACCCAGTTGTTGATGCTTTGTTATGGAAGCCCTAGGAAATGAACACACCTAGAAATAAAAATTTAGGGATAAATTTTACCTCTGGCTGGTTTGACTCATCTAGGTAACCCAGATGATCCATGTGAAATAAGTGAACAAGTCAGAGAAAACAGAAACAAAGAAGAAAGGATCCAGTATCCAATGTGCTCAAAGAAAAGTCATTGCTGAACAATATTTCTGGGTTGAGAGATGGGAGAATCACAAAGAATCAACACTGTCTTCTATAGGAGGGGAACTCATTAGTGCCAGCTCACTGGAGTTTGTGCCCAGAAGATCTTCACCATCTTTGGTCAAATCCCAGAACTCTATGCATATTGTCCCATGTTTGATACTATCTTCCCTTCCCACTCCCTTGTCAACTTGCACCTCTTTGGTCCCAACCTCCACCATGCCTCCAACACCCAAATCATTAATCCAAAGCATATTTTTAGTCTTTTTCTTACTTGACATTTTAGCAGCTTTCAACATCATTCACCTCTGTGCATTCTTCTCCGGTCTCCTCAAACCTTGCTCTTAGATGCTGAGTTCCTCAAGCCCTGATCCCTGGGTCTTACTACTAGGCTTCCTACTAGGAAGGATCACCATCTTCCTACTAGGCTATCTCATCCCACCCCAAATCCAGGTACAGTCTAGACATGATGACTCTCCAAATTTCAAGACTCCTATGTTCAGTCACCCATGCGATGTCTCCACTGGGATAGCAGAAAAGCTCCCCAAACTCAATATATCCAATACAGAACTCAGCACTGTGCTCCTTAACCCTGGTCTTCCTTGGGGGTTTCCTACTTCCTGAACATCCTCATCATCCACTTAAATTTCAAAGCCCTAAACATCAAGGTTATCTTCAGTACCTGCCTTTACTTCCTCCTCTCTCTACCTTTCCCATCCAATCAGTCACTAACTCCTATTATCTTGATCTCTTTCTTATCTCTGGAATGTCTCCTTATCTCCAACTTCCCTGCCATTACATTCCTTCAAGTTCCTTTTGCCTATCTCCTGCTCTCCCACCTCCAAATCCATTTTGTTCATAATCAGCCAGAGTGTTCTTTTAAGCACTGTATTCCACAGCACTGGGGGTTTCCACATATCATTCTGGGGGAACACATCAACCCATAACGCTAAGTATGAGTTTCCACTGTAGGATTTGCAAGCAGGTGACATAACCATAGAGCTGGGAACCCACTTAATCATCTGCACCCTTATCCAGAGCCACTTTTGGTGCACTTGCCATTCGGCAGTGAGAAGGATTTTGATTCGAGCGGGGCTGTCAAAAGAGAAGACAGCATTTCTTGCAGTGGCTTATTAAACTTACATTTTCCCTTTGTGCACATTCTCTCCATTGATGAGTTCTAACTGATCCATGCTACTAGGGAAGAAAGACACCAGAAGCCTGGTTGTCACTTACTCAATAAATGATGTTCCACGGTGCAGTGGAAGAGCCACAGCCTTGGGGTGCCCCTCACCTGTTGGTCTGTTAAGAACTGCAAATTCTTATGCAGACTAGTAAGCTTCTCTGAGCCTCAGTTTGCCCCTCTGCGCCCAGTGAGCTAACGCTACCCAGCATTGCTAGAGGGTTAAAAGTAAGGAAGGTGAAAGAGGCCTCACTATGGTAAACTCCCAATAAACATGTCTTCTCTTTGCTTCTCTCTTTGTCCATGCTTCACTGAGTCACAGATATTTCTTGAACACCCGACTCACACCAGTCTCTGTTTTAGGCACTGGGGACAACAAAGTGAATAACTTAAACCATTTTCTTGCTTTCTCAGAGCTTACATTCTTGTGGGGACAAGACAGACAATGAGGAAAGTTTTTTTCAAGTAGGGATGTGTGCTGGGTAGAAGGAAAAGACAGGCTAGTCTGATAAGAGTGGCTGGGACAAGATGAGATGAGGGGATACCTCGGATAGCATGGTCAGGGAAGGCCACTCTGAGGAGACCACACAGATCTGAAGGATCAGGAGGACCCAGCCTTGCAGAGATCTAGGGACAGATCACATAAGGCCGGGGCAGGTTCTGGGGCAGGAATGGGATGGGTGTGCCCCGCAGCAGCCAACAGGCCAGCGGCCAGAGTGCAGTAGACAGGGGTCAAGAGGTGGAAGGGGACGATGGTGACATGGGCAGAAGTTGGGTCATGTGGGACACTGCAGGCCACAGTAAGGGTTGGGTTTTCTTCTAAAGGTGATGGATGGGAAGCCAGTGTCAGGTTTTAAGCAAGGGCGTTACATAAAAGATCACTCTGGCTGCTGTGTGGAGAGTGGCTGTCTGGAGTAAGAGAGAAAGCTGATGGACTCTATAGGAAGCTGCCCAGTTGCCTGGGGTCTTAGTCCATTCAGGCTGCTGTAACAAAATGCCATAGACCGGGTGGCTTATAAACAACAGAAATCTATTTCTCACTGTTTCTTCACTGCTGGGAAGTCCAGGATCAAGGCACTAGTAAGTCCAGTGTGTGATAAGGGCCTATTCGCTGGTTCATAGATGGGGACTTCTCACTGTGCCCCACGTGGAGGAAGGGGCCTCTTTTCTAAGGGCACTAATCCCACTCATGAGGACTCCATCCTTATGTCCTAATCACCTCCCCAAACACCCCACTTCCTAATTCCATCACCTTGGGGCTTAGAATTTCAACATATGAATGTTGGAGAGGGGGGCATACATAGTCAGACCGTAGCACTTGGGAAAGAGACGGTGGAGGCTCAGACCAACTGGATGCCCAGTGGGTATATATGAAGTGGGTATACGTGAAGCTATTTCGGAGGCAGATTTGGGGAGAAGTTATGAATTCAAGTTACAGTGCTGGAGACATTATGATCATAGTAAGAAAACAGGTAAAATGTACGCCTTGTGGAGTACACGTTTTCACATGCCTTATTTCAGATAAATAAAAATCCACACATCAGTGAATTCTGGATGTCATCTATCTTGATAAAATATACCGCGCTACATATTCATGAAGTTGCCTGTGGGTCCCGCTGTTGCCATACAGTCATTCCTTTTTATTTTCTACATTTCCACAACATGCCACTACGTGTTCATCTATCAACACTAACTAGCGGTAAGTTATCTCTGTGAAAAAAAAAAAAAAAGAGGTGCCTTAACATTCACTGACTGATCTTTTTGACTTTACACTGTTGTTGTGAATCAAAACTCACTGTTATATCAAACAGGGACATGGGATGTCCAAAGCATCTATAAATGTCTTATGAAAGTAAGGTGTGGGTCATTGATCATGGTTGAAAAGTCTTAAGTCAACCTCTTTAATCGTTTCACCAAGGAAAGGATGCATTTTTAGACCGAAGGACTTGACACACCTGTTGGAATGAGCTTTTGACCAGGAACCAGAAAGTCCTTAACTCCCGGCTCTACTACTGACTGTGTGTCCTTAGGCAAGTTGCTTTACCTCTCTGACCCTCGCTTCACCCATTCAGTAATAATAGTGTTTTGTCTGTGCACCACACAGCTTTGTTATAAAGATCAAGTGAGCTTTCAAGTTTGCAAGCACTTTGAAAACAGTGACAGGCCAAGTTAAAGGGAGTGATTGTTTGCTCTGGAGTCCTTGGAGTCACTATCTGACAGCCCTTGCTCTGGGCCATTACTTCACACTAAGCCCAGGCTTCGTGTTCAAGGGCAGCACCAGCGACTTCCTGCCAACAACCTCTCAGGAAACGATGCCCCACGGACCGGGCAAGCTCGCTGGACCCTCCCAAGTCTAGGAGGCAACCTGCAAAGGCACCCGGCTTCCTTCACTACAGCCCACATTCAAGGTTTTGTGATTAAAAAGTTTGGAGACCAAGCGAGTGTGAAAAGTTAGCACCTTAATTGTTGAAAACTCTCAAAGATTCCAAACTTGTAAATCATGAAAGGCCGCTGTTTAGCAGGCTGGAATGCTTTTGAAAAAGGCCAGCGATCAGAGATTGGCCTCGTTAATAACCACAGTAAAACTAGCTCTTGAAGCTTAAAGACGCAGCTAATTAGGGCAGAAAAATTCAACCTCAAATTAAGAGAGAGAGAAAGAGAGAGAGCGTTTCTGAAGTGTAAAAGCTTTTCTCCCTGAGAAGTATGTCTAAGTGTATGTTGGACATGTTCCAAGACCCACTGTAAGACAAAGCCAGGACTGCAAAAATGCCAGGGCGGGGTTAATCAACTCCCAGAGCGTCCGTGTGCCCATCTGTCCCATAAAAAGGAATCACCAACTTCCTTACCTACAAGATTGTCTAATCCTAAACTTTCAAAAGACTGAAATTCTTTGAGAATGTGTTTAAAA
This sequence comes from Mirza zaza, assembly GCA_008750895.1. Lineage (NCBI taxonomy): Eukaryota > Metazoa > Chordata > Mammalia > Primates > Cheirogaleidae > Mirza > Mirza zaza. Next base: position 21,154 of record VSMD01093372.1, read on the forward strand.
TACTTCCCTGGTTGGTTTGGTGTTAAGTAGTAACATATGCATGTGGCCCAGCACAGTTGGTATTTGAGAATTTATTGAGTACGCCTACATGCTCCAGATAATGGGGCTTTAGATATGACTATCAGGGGGTCCCTCCCCCCGTGAATCTTATATCTGCTGCTGACCAGAGCCTGGTACAGCAAAGATGCACAACACATATCTGGGTCTTCCGTTTTCTAAGAAGAGATTTTTCCCTAAGTAAAGGTCAGCTGCAACTGACTCAGAATTTGCCAGTTACGAAGATTACACACAGGCTTAAAGCCCAGGGTCTATTCATCAGCCGTCTTATCAGTTTAAATTCAGACTGCCCCAACCGCCTGGAAGCACAGCCTTGCCAGTATCCCTGTAAGATTATGTTGGTGAGTGAAATGTCCCAGTGAAAAAGAAATGGAGAATTAAGACTCAGCTCAGCTGCTTAACCCAGTGCCCTTGTCTCATTACTGATACTGCGTATGTGGTCCATGGTTAAAAAACAAATACATTCATTCAGAGTTACTCTGAGTCCAGTCCAGTGTGGGCCATGATCATAAGTCACTTCACTCAGGTAGCACGTGCCCAGTGCCCTCCAGGGGGTGGGGGTGCTGGTCCTTGGCATGGGTATTCAGGGAGAAAGTGGCACTTCAGCAGCATCAGGGAAGTTTCAAGGATGCAGGGATCTTGGTCCTTGTATTTCGATGGATGGCTGGGGTGGTGACTTATGGAAATGGAGCCCACTCCAAATATGGTCTCTGGAGCAGCAGTTTGGGCATCTTCTGGAAACTTCTGAGATATGCAGAGCCTCAGGCACCACCAGAGGCTTACATATGGAATCAGCATTTGCCGTTAAACATGATCCCAAAGTTTGCAAAGCGCTCCACTAGACTAGACCACCTGGATGTTATTTCACAGAACATAACACAGGAATAACTATGGGGGGAAAGAAACACACCTCTGTCATATGATCAGATTTCCCAGCTCTTGACACCTTAGTCATGAGCTTCTAGAAAAGTGACTTTATCTCCCTGCACTTTGGTGTCATCATCTGTAAAACCGGCCAATGAACTCCATCCTGCCTACTTCACGAGGCTGTTTTGCGAGGCGGTGCGATAACAAATGGGAAAGCGCTTTAGGTCTCAGTACTCATTTTTGCTGACAAACAACCAATTCTTTTCTCTTTCAGAGTACACTTGTCGAAAGTGAGGCTTTCAGATGTGACCAGGGCTCCCAACATTAACGCTGGGAGGCTGTGTCCAGTGGAAACAGCCAGAAGAGCGTCGGGGGAAGGGCCCAACCCAGGAGGACACGCCCAAGATGGTGGTGACACACACGGTCAGGACAGATCCCAGGGAAGGTGCACCGGACTGGGGGCCAGTCCCTCTGCAAATGCCTGGATGTCTGGGGGACACAGAAAATGACTGAGAGAGCAGGGGCCAGCCCCAGAGAGCCTAAGATCTGATGAGGACTAGGCCCCTTTCCACGGCACACCTTCAACAGGTGTTCTAAATCCCCGCCCCACTCACAGGGCTCTTCTGATTGATCCACCCAGAAGTCGTCCACGTAGGCCTGGAAAGAGGCGAATGACTTGCTCTCAAAGCCCAGCTCTGCCTCTTTACTAACTAGGATTGGGAACAAAATCACACAGGAAACGGAATGCTGATAACACCACCCCAACGGTTGAAAGACTGAGTTGATGTAAACAAGCCATACAGATGCATCTCCCCCTTCACCAGCATGTCTTTATTTCATTTCCTTCCTGGCACTTAGAACTACTTATTTTTGTATTTGTTAACTTTCTGTCTGTCTCATTAAAATGTACAGTCTTTGAAAGCAGAAACTTTGAATGTTTTGTTCTTCCTAGTATTTTCAGCACCTAGAACAGTGACTGGCACAAAGGAAGTGCTTAATGAGTCTGTTGAATGAATGAATTCCTTCCGCCCAGATATGGATCTTTCTGGAACTAATTTAAACTTTCATGTCTGCAAGGAGAGTTACACTCCTCAATGATCCAAAGCCTCCTAGTCTTTACACCTGATGCTTTGAGCCAAGGTTGGTCTGTGTGACCAATATAATACAGCAGAAACGATGGTATGTCACTTCCAAGATTAGGTTATAAGAGGCCAAAGTTTCCATTTTGTTGCTCTATTGTTCTGTCACTCTCTCACTCTTGGGTCACTTGTCTTGAAGGAAATTGTTTCACGAGCATCCCTAAGGAGAGGAAATGGAGCCCCTTGCCAACGGCCACTTAAGTGAGGTTGGAGGCAAGTGGATAGTCAGACTCACCCACACCTGCAAAGACTGCAACCCTATGAGAGAAACTGAGTCAGAGCTCCCAGCTAAGCTATCCCCAGTTTCTACACTCAGAAACCATGAAAGAAAATAAATGGTGGGTGTTTAAAACAGCTAAGTTTTGGGCCAATTTGTTACGCAGCATAGATAACTAATACACTCCTACTGCATGGCCTCCAAACCCTAGCCATGATCTCTCTGATTCCTGGCTAGAGGAAAGAGGTGACCCCCTCCCTCCCCCAGGACAGGTGCTGAGTATATACAAACATGCCTCTAAGAGGATTGATCTCTTTCCTTTGCAAAAATAGCATCTGTAGGCTTCACATTTGACATGGGAAGGAGACATTGCTAGACCATGACTACGCCCTCTAGAGCAGAGATTTCACATTCCCATGGCAGGGTGGGAAGGATCTGTCACTGATTCCTAATGCTTTCTGTCATTTGGCACTCTGCTTTTAACACTCTACCAAACACAGCCAAGACTTGAGTGGAATAATGAAACAACACTTTATTAAAGGAAAAAAACAAAGAAATATAGAACACTATCCATTGAGAAAAGTTGGTTTATATAAATATATAAAGATATATTTATATTCTCACTGACTCTTTGTACCTCCCAAAACCCAGAACCCTGGAGTCCCTGTATAGAAATCCTAGTTCCCACAATTACAACTGCTGAAAATGCTGTTTGAGTTTTATCTCCTGCCTGCTGAGCTACCTATTGCTGCTTAAAGGTGCACCTCCTTCTCACTCACCAACACGGAGAATAGCCAGCCATCTGGCAAGACTTGTATCTCACCAGCTGTAGCTTACAAATATCACCCATCTTTGAATACCAGGATATTGCATCAACCTTCTTGAGAGGACTGTATCCCTGTGCTTACAGGGGATGGTGCCATTTTCCCCACAACCTGTGCATTAGCTAACTCCATCTGGGAGCAACAAGCCCTCTCTATGTCCAAAACTTTTTCTTCCACCTTTCAGCAAAAAGGAAGGCTAAAGATTAACTGATGCTTCTGACCACAGAGCTGATGGGTAAGCCAGGTCCAGGATTACCTGAAGGACTTCTCCTGGGTGGACCTGAAGCTCTCATTTCTAGTCACATGACCTGTTGGCATCGCCCAATAGTAGATGGGTTGTGTGCTATGTCCCATGACTAGATATCCTCGAAACTGGTCCCTCAGAGTTTGTCCGATCCCACTACCTACTTGTTTCTGAAACCCCCACTATAGAACTTTTTTGGACATTCCAAGTGACAGGATGCCGGCTACCCTTAAGACCACTGACTCCATTCCAGAACACCTCTGGCTCCTACTGAACTGAAATTATCCCCCCACCTAATCCATGCACCCCGTACCTTCCACAGTTGTATGTGGCTCTGTTCTCTAGCCTGTGTGACATACCTTGCCCCTCTGCTCCACGGCAGCCCATCAGAGACGTGGTGACAGTGACTGTGCTGCCCCAGACAGTGACATCACCTCTGCACCAATCGTTCTTTATGTGACATTATTCCAAGTGCTTTCATCAAGTTATCCAATTTTCTCCTCTTCTATTGCAACCATATTCCTTGGAATATGAAAAATGTAAACTCGACATCTAGGTGAAGTCTGGCCAGTGGAAATAAAGCCAGATTCTCACTTCCTTTAGTGTTGCTGCTGCAATTCTAATACAATAATGCAAGTTTACACTAACTTATTTAGAAACTGCATCACCCCGTGAACCTGTTAGTCACAGTAACCTTGAGGTAAAAACAAACAAACAAAATTGTTGTGGCTCCTTTTCATATAAACTGCTATTAATACAAGTACCACCATCCAACCCTAAAAATCTCACTTTGGGAACATAATTCAATACTATGTATTTTTTTAATTGGGAAAAAAAATTCTTTATACAACGTATTACTACATACCTACATACAATGTGGCTTTTAAAATGAAATCACATGTACACTGTTGTGTTCATAAAACTAAGGATGCTAAGCTGAAAGCTATACAACAATGAGAAGCATCAACAGCAAATCCAAGTATAAATGAAGATATTTCCCTGAATTTCCATGTTTCATTGAGCATCGGGCCCACCAATCTTTTATTCCTTTTCTTGTACATTATTCTGTACCGGCATTCTCTGCATCTGCTTGGATCCCTGGATTTCATTTCACCGTCTGTGACATTCCCCAGAGGTATGTCTCGCTGGCTGCTGTCCGGGGGCTGAGCATCCTTCTTGTGCCCGTCGTTAGTCCCTGTGTAGTGCAGGGAAACTTCTCACTCCAGGCTTCCAAACAGAATCTATTGCCGTCCATGACCATATAGTTGTCTTTGTCAAATTTCACTCCACTGATTCTAACTCATACTCTCAGTCTGTAGGGATTTTTAATGAAATATTTCAACATGCAAAAATTATCAGGGATCATATAATGGCCACACATCTACTTACTGCTTCAGAAAGAACACACTTTAGGTCTGATTGGAGCTTCCTATACACCCTCCTTTCTACCCTCTCTCTTTTCTAAAAGGCAGCCACCAAAGCACTTTATTTACATTTCTACTATATTGTATTATTTGCAGGTTTTTAGCACATTGACTGCCACACTAGAGAAAAAAAAGTTTTTTTCCTTGGGGCCACAGTGTTTTCTTAGAAAAATAGAATAAAAACTTCAAAAACAAAACAATCCTTTCTGATTTAATGAAATACTTTTTATTGCTTTCTGTGCATGAGTTACATACAACTTGAAAAATAGTTCTCTGGCCTCCCAAGGTAAAGGGACATTTGAGTTACACGTGCTTCATGAGGCCCCAGGCTCGAAACGAGTTTGGGTAAAATGCAACTCACATGGTAGTTAATGTGTTAAGTTTAGTATGAACAGTTTCAGATCCTACATATCCCTCTGAAACTTGCTTTTTTTTCCACTCAAGATTGTGTTTCTACATTTAATTGTGTTGATACGTATAACTAGAAATTACTCATTGTCCCTGCTTGGTAGTATCCCCAAGTCTAGACACGTGATTTACTTCCTCCATCACAAAGAGTGCTGTATGGAACGCCGTTATGCGTGTCTCTCTCTGCATGTTCCAGAGTATCTCCGGTTATATGTCAAAGATGAGAACTGCTGGGTCATAGATTATGTGCCTCTTCTGTCTCACTAGATGTTGCCAACTTATTCCCCGAAGTCACTGAGCAAGGTACACTTCCACTGGCAGTGCGGGAGCGGCCCCATGGAGCCACACTCTCACCAAGGGTCAGCTTACTAGCCAATCTGATGGGTGTGGAAAAGTTTCTCATTGACCTCTTATTTGTCTTTAACCTTTACCTTGCCCCCTCCCTTATTCATGTGGTCTATAGGTCAGAATGCTTTTGGTTGCAAGTAACAAAATGCCCCACTAAAAGCAGCTGAAACATAACAAGAAGGCCAGCGATAGGGTGGTCTCATAATTGATGAATTTAGCAGCCCTAGCACCAGGTGCTTCCGTTCTTCTCTAGCACCGTCAGCTTGGGTCGTCCGCCTGTCTTCTCCCAATGGCAAGGCCACTGCCGCACAACTCCACGCAACTGCATCAGGAGGCAGGAAGGTGCTTCCTCGTCCTGTGTCTCTTTTCAACAGTGAGGAATACCTTTCCTGAAGGCCCCTGGACCAGACATGCCTGGTTTCCCTTCATACCATATTGGTTTGGGTGGCATTACATGCCCATGACTAAAGCAATGACAAGAAAGGGGAATGGAATTTCCATGGTCATTTTAGACTAATAACATTCATCCTATGGGATGGAATGTTCCCCCTCCCCTAAGCACATGGGAGGACAAATCCCCAAACAAATTCAGCTCTTCCATTAACAAGGAAGGATGGGAACGATGGTGTCTGTGATGATCGAGAAGCAAAGTCTTTTCAGGCCAAAGTCTAGAAACATCCTTCATTCTTGGAGACAAGGCTGCTGTTATTACAGATGAACACCAGCAGTTTCTTTGAATTTCAACTCAAGAAATGTTTTAAACCTGGGTCTCCATGATTCTTCCAGCCTGATCCTTCCTGTACCTACTGTTCTTATTCTAAGATTTTATGATTTTTTTTCCTGTAACCTGCTGTTCACTCCATACTCCAAATCACCACCAGAAATAAAAGGGGCTCCAATTTCTCACCCTGAACCCCACTTTTGTTCCTCCAAGGATAGCCCTTCCTCATATTCGGCACCTTTCTTTTTTTAGGATGTGAACTGATATAAGTGCCTGGTACTTTAGCCACTCAGCCAGTTCTGCCCCAACTATAGTGATTCCCAGTTGCTTATGGTCTTCCAGAGTCTCAGTTTGGTGTTGAGGCAATTTTTTGGGACCTTAAAAATATTACATGTGAGTAAACTTGATGTAGAAGTAAACCTGTCACTTGTTCCTCTGTCCTTTGAGACCAGAACCAAAGATCCTTTAAAATTGGCACCAGATACCAAAAGTTTTTCCGGGCGCTGATTCATTACTCATCAGCCACATCAGTGATTAAATATTTAAGTGCCAAGGAGTCTGTGATTAAATATTAATTTCCAGCCAGTCTGCTATGAAATATTTAAGGGCTGGTGAGTCTGAAGCATGCAGCTTGCAGCCCAGAGCAGAAAGAGCCCTGTCAAAGGCCGGACACTAGATGATGGAGCAGGTGCATGAAGACAGGTTGGTGCGGAAGCGTTCCGGGTCCAAGTCCACCCAAGTGTCCTGGCTCCACAGCACCGAGATTATGGACAGCCACTCGGCGCTGCTCTGTTTGCGAGTAATAACCCACCACTGTGAGGAATGAAGACCTGGACTTACTACGAGCATTTCAGAGACGGGAGAACTGAGGCTCGGAGAGGCGGTGGGAATGGCGCCAGGTGTCAGAGTGAGCAAGCGGTGGATCTTCACTCCGTTCTCAGGTTCACCTTTGAGGAGGAATTGTGTTCTTTTCAGCCCCAAGAGCACCATAAGCAATGAGTTCTTGTACAATCTTTGTAGCAGTAAGAAATCATTTCATTTGCTCTAGTGGTTCAGACAGAGGGAATTTAATACATGAAATTGGTTACAACGGGGTTAGAAAAGTTGGAAGAGAAAATTAAAACAAAAAAAAGAGAGAGAGAGAATGAGTGAGCATTAACGGGACCAACAGCAAAAGGGGGCTGTAGTTAGAGATCAGAAGCCTGCTCTTGCTGCTGGGTTTGGGGGATGGTGTCTCAGTTGGTTCTGGAGCCACCAAAGAGGCACGTCCTCCACCAGGGCTGCACCTGCTGAAAAGCATGCTGCCTCTTCCCAGCCCGCCACCCGCTCCTGCCACCACCGCGGCATCCACAGCCACCAGGGGGGCCAGCAGTGTTGACCAGTCTGAGTCACAGCACAATTCTTCCCTGTTTCTTCTCCCAGGGGTCAGTCTCCCACCAGGAATTCCTACTGGGAGAAGCAGACAGAAGCCTGCTGGCAAAGGAACCTAAGAAATGTAGTTTGCAGCCTTCTAGCTCCAGAGTATAAAAAGGTGCGTGTAGAACTGAGAAACAACAGGTGAACTGCAGGCACTGCGCCCTTGCTACCTGAGGGAAACGGCTCTAGGTGAATAAAGTGAAGCTTGGCCTCCTTACTTTTCTCCATTGTTTTGCCATAAAATAAGACCCTCATAAGTGTGAGGGGTTTCTCCAGGATTTAGTCTTAAAATATGGGGGGCGGGGCTTGGGGAGATCTGCTACTTCTTAGTCAACCCTAAAACCAAACGAATGTTTGATTGATTTGCTTGAAACTTGCAGGTTTCATTTCTCTTTATAGTTCTCAGACTAACTCCAATTGGTGTGGTTATTAGACTTGCAAAATAAATTTGGAAAGAAACCCAGCCCAGGTAGGATAATTAACCTGTCCATGTGCTGCCAGGAGACCTGAGTGCCAGAAAGGGAGGGCAGGAGACTGAGCTCAGGTGACAACCTGGACAGCCACAGCCTGTCCTGACCACTAGGACCCCACCCGGCTGCCCCATGCTCTGCCTGTGCCTGGCAAGCTGGTCTTTTAACAGAGATTGTCTCTGCTCCTCATCATGTCTTGTGCACTGCTTTCATCTCTCCAGTGAATAAAAATAAGAAAGAGAATAATTCATTTCACTTATTTTGCAGTTTATAAGGCATTTTTTACAGCCATTATCTCCACTGATCCCAAAGAGAACCCTGTGGACTCAAGGCCAGGACAGCAGAGTGCATGAGGCACAGCGAGTGGAAGTGACTGGTTCAAAGCCATGCAGGAAAGTACCCGCCACACAGGAGATGCCAGGAAGTAGTGCTTATTGAATCAACTATGGAATAAAAACTGCAATGGGCCATGGTCCTCATTCATAAGAGCTGGGGGGGTGGGGGGTGCCGGTTTTAGCTGGGGTCAACAGGAAGACTTTGTGAGAAGAGAGGTCCACATGAAGAGGTGCAAGCCAGTGGAGAAGAGTGAGTTCCTATACCCGGGAGAGAGCAGAGAGTGGCTCCCAGAACCCATGGAGAGCTGAGCGTCAGTCTCCTTCAAGATCTACCAGGAGGAAGACTCTAGAATAATTACAGAAGCTCCTAAAAGCAGCTGTTGCTTCTAGAATCCCTGACTCTGGCCCATCACCCATGCATGGTGGTGAACCCTTTGCTGCTGGGCCTACCAGAACCGGTCCAAACGCGCAGTGGAGCTCACCGGGATTCTGATTGTTTACATTCCATCTCCTTGTCATCCCTGCCTCCCATCCCGTACCTCACCAACCTGTCCTCCCCTGCCCTGGATCTCATGGGCCTCTGTCCTCTGCAACCACCCTCTCAACCCCACCCCCACACACAGTGTTATAAAAACAGACAGAACCTACTGGCCGTATTTCCCTGATCCCTAATCCAGGGTGACATTCCAGGCAAACCACCACGTCGTTTCCCTTTCTTTCCCTGTTTAGGGGCCTGCCTTTATGCTGACTCCATTGCGCTTGTTTTGAGACAAGGGGCAAGATGTGCAGTCTATTACCCTTATAAACCAGCTCCTTTCTTCCTCTCTCTGCCATTTAAAAGGGCCTTTCTATTTGACTGAACAAGAAAAGGAACTCTAAGAGGGGAATTAACATTGTCCCCATTATATTGTCCAATTAACACTTGTCCCGTCAAAGGCTGAGTAGGAAGCCGGGAGCCTTGGTCAATGAGAACTTTTAATCCCTCAGGTAAATGCAAAGTCGCATTGAACACGATCAAAGGGCAGATCTCAATATATTCTCTCCCCAAGCCCCTCCCCTCCCCCCTCATGCATAGGCCTGTATGAGGCTGCCGAGTTCTGGTTTGAATTAGTTTCAACCTCCTTTTGTGGCCATGTTGGGTGAAAGTGTGGGGGATGGTTGGTCAGACATTTAAAAACTCACACCGAGGTTCTTAATTCCCTTCAAGACAAAGACACAGACACGTTGAAGTAATGAAGACCCAACCATCTTCTTTTTTAAAAATCTATTTCCTCTCTGCAGGTACTGGGCCCGGCACCATTATTAACAAGGTAAATTATGCTAATAATTAATCCTTTGGAGGGGTGGAATTTGGGGGTCAGTTCCTTGCCTCTGTAGAATGCCCGTGTTAATTGAGACCTGACCCATGAGAAACTGATGGACAAATAGAACCGGGACTCCAGGCGGAGTCTGCAACACTTTTTTGGTGTCCTTCCTGCCGGGCCTAACAGGCTTCCTTTGACATAGTCGGTGCTTAAAACCCATTTACAAATAAAGGTGTCTGAAAAAGTAGTTTACTTAGGGGTGAATGTAAGATCTACATCACTTCAAAAAGGTTCAAACTGGTTTACTAAGATGAAAAATTAATCCAGGAAAGAAGTAAGAGCAGCATGGCAAGTGGCAAGTTGAAGCCCAAGATGGGTCAATGCAGAGAAGTCTGTGCTGGTTGTCCCTGCCCTGTTACTCCTGGTGAGCCGTGGGACTGATGATGAAGGTCCCAACTGCCAGGGCACAGGAGATAAGCAATCGGTCCAAATCTATACTGTCCAGGGCAGAGCTACTTAAATACACTTCCAACCAAGAATGCAGTGTTAACAAATTTAACAGCCTGGAGCAAACTCGTAACATGGGACTTCTCTTAAGGAGCCAGCCACACTCCTAGCGTCTGGATACATGGTCTGGTAAGTGGCTTTATGAAATCATACAGAACGGTGTTGATTGACGACATCACCTTCCTGAGCTCTGCCCCAGGGTGGGTCTGCGCAGGAGGCTCACCTGCAGAGAGGGGCCACGGAACCTTCTGGAGGCCACGAGATCAAGGGATGACAGGGAATGGCTTGGGGTGCGGATCATTCAGGAACCTCTGTCTCCCACAACAAAAGGTCAGCAGTCCGGCCACCCTGGTGTGGCTGGAGCCAGGCTGTCCCCGTGAAGCTTTGTTTGACCCAGAAGCCACAGTGACCCAGAGAACCAGAGGGAAGCGTGACCCGTCGATCGGCAGCCAGTCCTCATCCATCGAGGCGCGCCGGACGTGGGCACCAGTGCCAGGCCAGGCGGTGGGGAGGACCGAGGAACATGGCCTCAGGTACTCCCACCCCCGGCCGCCGACGCCAGCCAGGTAGCGACCCTGCTGCTCGTCCTGCTCCAGTCGCACCTTGTTAGAGAAACCTGCTCTGCCTGTCCAGCGAAAGACGGGACACAGACGTCCCCGTCAATCCCGCCCTCCGCCGAGCCCTGCCCTGCTGTTTTCACAGTCTTTATCATCAGGGAACATTTTGTATAAAATAAAGCACATTAAATTAAATATAAACTACATATAAATTAAAATACATCATATAAAAATATATTAAATATTAAATAACATAAAATACATTAAAAATATATGTTAAAGACATATATATTTGTTCATGTCTTTGTCACCCGGGGACATAGTATTGTCTGTATGTCCTCACAGTGTGCACTGTCTCTCTTCCTTTTGCTGCTCCTGTTTCCCCAGAGTCTTTCCTGCCCATGATGTGTTGCAGGTGACATGAAATCCTTGCGGACTGAATTAGCAAGGCCTGGGTGACGGTGGCAGCCCAGTCTCCACTCTGCCGTGGCTGTGGGAAACACGCGTTTGTCCTGCATAGGTCAGAGCAAGGGGGTGGGCCGCCTGATGTCCATGAGGCATCCTCGAAGGTAATTAGTAAAGTATCTCTTAGGACAGTGATTCAAACTGTTTTCTTAGCTCATGAAAAACTAAATCAACGGTTCAGAATCACAGTGTGTAAACCTTGATAAAGCTGAAGGTTCCAGGGCTCAATAGAGGTGGGACCTCCAAGTTTTGCCTTTTTTTTCTCTCCCTTGTCCCCTCCCCACTAAAAGTCACTAGATGATGCTCTGTGGGGCACCTAAGGAGGCGACTCTCCTGGGTAGGGCTGAGGTCACCCTCCATTGCAGCGGCAGAAGGATGAACTGCCAGTGCAGGCATGCGATGGATATTTCATTTCATTTCACTTATGCATTGGTGACTCCTTCATGACGTCCTTCAAAGTCTGCAAGTGAGCACAAGTATAACACCACCAGGAAGAAGTATTAGTAGCCAATCCCAAACACACAAAAACCAGAGCCTAACACACAAACAGCGTCTTGTCCACTGAGTCATACAACGGTTCCCAGAGACAACCTCTGGTTCTCGAGCCCTCTGGCTCCCTGGCAGACCACCTCCACCTGGAGCTCTCCTACATGTCAAGGCCACACAGATCTTCAGAGCTCGTGGCCTCAGCTCCTATCATTAGTGGGTGCTGAAACCCAGTGCAGAGACTGGGTGAGGCCAGACAGGCATCTACAGTGCAAAACTTGAGGAGTGTCACTCTCAAGGTGGAGCCAGTCCCTAGGTACACTCTTGGCCCCACCGTGCTGGAATGTTTGCCCAAAGAGTCAGCACCAATCTTCTGTACCCTTCAGAGTAAAGCATCTAGAATTAATTTCTCTTGCAAATGTTGACCACTTCTCATTGAATAACACTGGTGAGTTACTCTAGACCCTTCCCCATCAAGGGTGGGTAGAGGAAGCCATGAAGGGAGAGACAGAAAACTCCATCCACGGCGCTCTTGTTAAGAAAGGCACGCCTGCATACTCACGGAGTTACTAGCAGAGCACACGCATGCACAGCACGTGGCAATGTGGATCCCACTCCCCAACCCCCCCCTCCCCCAGTCCAGTTCTCTCTATTTCTCTGGGTCTTTAAAATGCTGTGTGGAACAGACTGGGTCGAACTGGGCACCAAACTTTGTGATCCATCCATTTCAAAAGCATTAAAATGTTCCCAAAGCTGTAAAGAAAGATGTCAGTGTGGAAAATGGTTGGACAGAAGATGGAACATAATTTGGAAAGTCAGGTCACTATTCATGCCTGCGGGGCTCCATGTTTTTCTAAAATGAGCTCTATCAGCAAAACCCGCAGCAGCATCAGGAAAGCCATCAGATGATCAGATTTACGGACCCTGGCAGGGCATTAGGCCTCATATTCGTCGCCTCTTCTTCCCTACCACAAACCCTGGGAGGCAGGAGACATAGTGCCATGCATAGTAGCCAGATCCACACCTCCTTGACAATGTCCCAAGGTACTTACTCAACTGCTCTGTGCTTCAGTTTGTCCATTTATAGAATGGAAATTTAATAGCTCTGAATTCATTGAGTTGTTGGGAGGTTAAATGGATTAAATGAATACACATCCATGCATACCTATAGTCCCTGCACATAGAGTGTGCATCGCACAATTTTTGTCCATTACTTTTATCATCCCATTTTACATCTGAGGTCATTGAGGTGTTTGGTCACCCAGGCAGTGAGCATCAGAGCCAAGATTAAATCCAAGGTCCGTGTGACGGCCACCGTCAGCCCCGTCAGCACACTGCGATACACTGACGCCCATGCACAGCTCCTAAGTTTTCTCTTTAGATCTTATACAGGCTCAGGAGGCAGGCCCAGCAGGAATAAGAATTCCCATTTGTAGGATCAGGAAAATTGATCCTGGGACCTCAGAGGACATCCCTGCTCCCCTGCAACTGCTCCGCTCCACTCCTGCGGATACCCCTGCCTGTCTTCCCAGTAATATTCACCGTTTCACACCGTGAAGCGTGCAGGGCAGGGAGGGTCAGTTCTGTTTTGCAGATGAAGAAACCAAGGCTGGGGCAGTTAAGGGCACCAGGTCGCACAGTCCATAATTAGCAAGCAAGTAAAAAAGAAAACAGATTTAAGCAAGAGCACCTGGTCGGTGACAGTACACTGCAATGGTGAAACGTGGTCGCCCACTGGCAACCATGTCTGTCATCCTTAGTGGTATCCTGGTGTTCCTCTGTTGCTAGATGCATTGAGCCCTGATGGGCTTTTTGAATGGAGGAAAGATACAGGCTAATGGGTTTTCTGGGAAGGTGCTGGGGGAGAGGCAGGGGTGGTCCTTGGGAGTGAGGAGCCCCAGGTCTGCCTCTTCCAACCCTGGGTTCCAGTAGAGAGTGTGGCCACGTCTTCCTCAACAGTTCCCTAAGGGCTCACCCAAGTTGGCGCATCTCAGCTGCCCTCCTTTTCCCGGGATCCAATCCCTTTATTTCCATTGTATTTCACAGACTTGGGCTAATAATAATCATTTGACCTAATTGGCATTCATCCAGAAAGCAATGCTATTGATTGATAGTATTATAATTAATTCAATGCCATCCAATGTTTTTGTGTAACACACATTTCCTGAGGCTCGTGAGGGACACTGAAGGCTCAGACCTGGACCCCCACCTCCAGAAGCTGGGCATCCTGTGACACTGGAAATCCGGGAGTGGATTCTGGTGTGGCGTAGAGATCACAGAACGCTTTGTGGAGGAGGCGCCGTTTCAAAAGGGCATTGAAGGAAAAAGAAAAAGTGAAAAATACATTTCGGGCCGAAGACAGCCCACGAAGAAATGCCTCAGGGCAAGAACATACATAAGAGATTTTCAGGGAGTGGTGCCTAAACTGGCTGGCTAGAAAATAAGAGATACAGTAAGCCGCTGAGGTTAACATATGTGAACTCTTCTTCTATAAAGTGTGTTACTCTTGCAGATGTAGGTATGGTTGTAAATCTGGAAAGGCAAGCAGGGGACAAGTGAGAAGCTTCAAATACCACACCAAGAGATGTATTTCTGATCAACTGGGAGCCAGCAAAGGGCCTGTGCAGAAGGCTGGTGGGATCAGACTGTGCTCGGGGCTGGGACAGATGAGGCTAATAGTAAGTGGCAACAGAAAGAGCTGATGGTCTTAAATAAGAGCAGAGAAGAGGGATCACGGACAAGACTGTAGATGTGGGTCATGCAGAACACAGTGTCCATGAGAGAGAATGTGAGGTCGCCCAGGAGGGCATGGCTGTAAAATCAGACAGATAGAAATGCTTCCTTCCCCACTGGCCTCTGTTACTACTCAGAGGACTTTGGGCAACAACTCTGGGCCTCAGTTTCTCATTGGTGCAAAGATGCTAATACCTCCTGCTCCCTCAGGCTGCTATGTGGATTACATGGAAATTTGTGCCTCACTCAGAATAGTGCCCAGGTCTGCTAGCTCCCTTCCCTCTGCGTCACAAGTAGAAAACGAAGAGGAGGAACACCTCTGCCCAGAGGTGCACGGTTTAGGTGTGTTCTGTAGTGGTCATCCATCGTCTCCTACCTTTATACGTTTCCAAGCCACTATGC